>WSFP011422945.1:0-22699 GCA_009831015.1 Picea engelmannii | reverse complement strand
AGAGTTCGAAACTCTGGGAGAATTAGAGAATTAGAATTTATTCTCCAAAAGGGGCTGAAGGCTGGAGCTACGTGGCAGGACCTCGAGAGTTCGAATTTTTGGGACTCCGAAGGTTTTGGGTGGTGCAGTAGGATGAGTCAAAGAGTTGAAGGTGGGAGCCACATGGCAGAGTTTCGGAGCTTCAGGGATTCAGAGGATATGCACGTAGAAACAAAAAAAGGGAGTTCGGCGTCGAAGCGTCGAACGCCGAATTCTCGTAACCCTGTACGTCGAATGAGGATGAAGTCTTGTCGGCGTATTTTAACAATGGATGGATTTCCACCATGGATATAGGAACGCTAGGTAGCTCCAGGACTTTAGGGAACCTTGGGATAGTACAACCGAGACAGACCCATGTGGGCGCCACGTGGCATTTCACCAATGAAGCTCGAAGAACTTCGGAAGGGCGTAACTTCCATTCCATAGCTTGGATTTGAGCATGGAGACAGTGGTTGGAAATATCTTGACTAGCAGAAGGTGTTGGAGACCTCAAGAAGAGGATTCGAGGTGATGGAGGAAAGCAAAATTTTGAGGCCCCGTCCCTAAAACCATATTTAAGGGGTTGGGTGTGTTACATCAGAATTGTACTCATAGGAGTGATGGGTCAGTTGGAGATATTAGCCGAAAGCACCCATAATTTCCCCTTCGATTCAAGAGTTTGACCCCTGGGAGTTTCTTTTGACGGAAGTGAGTGGGAATCCTGAGGAACATGCAAAATGTTCCAATAGAGGAAAAAGAATGAGGAGAAAGAGGGCACAAACATAGGAGGACACACACACACAATACACAGAGAGACAGAGAACATTCACAACAAAGATGATTAGCCAGACTCACAAAGAGATGGTTAGGTGAATGAGCAGATAGAGATCACACACACAAACTTGAGCAACAGAGAAAAAACTGGGAAGTTTTTGTGAGGAAAATAGGAAGCTTTCCCAAGACATGAATGGTCACCCTGGAATAGAAAATACCCATTTCCAAACTGGAGCCTAGAGGACCACGGGTTAGTGCTTGCTAGAAATAAACTGACACTCGTAAGGGGAGGTCATCGAGGGACTGTGTAGTAGAGAAGGTACTCCCTTGTGCAAAGTAAATCCAACTAGGAAGGTGCCCAATAAGCTCATGGAGGTCCTAAGCTCAATGGGGAATTTTTTTTTGTTTCCAGTGGAGTGAAGGAGAGTAACCTTCCTAATCGATTCCTTGATCTGTTAGCCAACCTATGAGAGTCCCATGGTGGTATCATTTTCTGGCACGGGGGTGCCTTGCTGTAGAAAGACAAAAGTGAAACATAGCCTACAATTGGGTGGAAAGGCATTCACCCTCAGTCAGTTCACTGATCGAAAATCTCACTGAGAAGATAAGTGTTTTTTTTATATGCCCATTGAATGTTTATTAATGTTTGTAAATTGCATTCTATTCTCAATAATATTTTGAATATGATGAATGAATGTTAATTTTGAGTTGAAATGGAGTAATGCAATCTCCTCTTCAAGGGTTAATGAATTAACTATGATAATTGTGTATGGAAGGCCGGTGAAGGCTAAAAACTCTGTGTTTTCTCTAGTCTTGAAATGGAAAGTTTGCAAGATATAAAACCTTCATTTGGGGTTTCTTGATAGATTATTTATTGCATGTGGAGAAGTGGGTTGAAAGCTTAAGGAAAGAGAGTTAAAATTTCTGTAGGAAGGCACTAGGGAAGACCGGGGACCTGGTAGGTCCATAAATAATCCTTAGCCCCATAGAAATCTTTGTCAACACCTAGAGGGAAATGTCGGTCGTTGATTAAGTGAGGAGAGACGATCTCGACTGTTTGTCGGAGATCCATGCCTTGGAGGAATCCTATCAGAAGGTGGATCCTTTGGGGAAAACCTAGAAAATGAGACCAAGGTGGATTTCCTGACAAGAAAGTCCTTTGACAATGAGAATCATCCATTTATCGCGAAGACAAGCTGATGCGATCTGGACCATAGATTTGTCGAGTGCTAAGTCGATAAGCCTGTCAGAATAGTGGATTTTGAGAAAGTCTGTGGGAAGGAGCATGCATAAGTTCCAATGAGAAAAACTCGATGTCGAAATCCCAAGAGTGGTAAGAGTTGTATATATGTCGGTGTTGAAGCTGATGGGATTTGAGTCATTGGATATAGTAATGATCCATCTCAAAGATATATCCTGTCGAAGAGGTAACATCAGTTAAGCACTGAGCAAGTGAGAGATTTGATTGAATGTTGACCGTCGGATGTAAAGATCCAATGATTGTTGGATTTATCGAAGAAATTCTCGTTCTGAAAGGATTGTTTGGCAAATCACATGATCATGTAGCTTAAGTGTTTCATGATGGCTAAATCCCGAGTGAGCGAGAATCGTTGATTTGCAGGGGAGGCAACTCCATAAGATTTTAGTCGTAGAATTCTTCGTAGGCCCCACCAACAAAGCATTTGGCGGGGAGTGTGCAAGGTGTTAGTCATTGTGTGGTTTTAGGGTGCCGAGGAAATAGAGATCATTGATTTTCCCAGTCCAATGACCGTTGGATTCGTCGAAAGCAGGACTATCGGAAGAATTGAATCAAGAGTAGATTAAGGAATGGAATGAACTATTTTCCCGATGTAAAGAAATATTGATCCACCGCTAGTTGTTGATCTATCCCAAGAATAGTGAATTTGAGTCATTTGATTGGGAACGTTTGTTCTTGGTTTGTGTTGTTGCATTCCACCAAAGGTTGTCGATGAAGGGAAACGAGTTTGAGGACTTGTCACTACCACCTCACACACATGAAACTCTACATTGAGGTGCAGATGATGTGGAGGAAGTCCATGTGACTATCATGCAGGATGGAGGTTGAATCGGGGATGTAAACCCAAAATCAAAAGCTTAGTGACAGAGAAATGTTGACACCCAACCAGCCTAAGTAGGGTTTAGGGGGTCAGGTGTGTTACGTATAGTCTCTCAAGTAGTGGTCTCTGCAGCCTTCCAACTAGAGATTGATCAAGTAACAGTGGCCGAGAGAGCGATTCCTTCATTTTTTCGACCACATTTTCCATGCAGGGTCCCTTTGAAGGAGGCAAAAAGAACAAACAGAACAAAACAAGGTTTTTTGATGTTTTGGGAGTGAATTATCAAATGACTAACAAGCATTGAATTATCAAAATAAGACTCTAATTTGTTTTTATTCAGTGGGCATGTAACTCCTGACCACATGTGGCAGTGCTGGATATCCACAATGTCCACTTGTTAACTTGCATAATGTGTTATTTTAGCATAAGTTTCATGAATAATGTATAAATTTCCCGGGTTGAAGTGCCTCATTTCTCTTCATTTTTTAAAATGTAATTTTAATTTTAAAAAATATAATGAGGAGTCGCTACTCAAGTTGTTTGTTGGGTTTCTATTTAAATAAGATTCCATGCTTTTAGTTATTGCTACCACCTACAAGGATAGGTTTGTTGGCTAATATTTAATTTTAAATTCTTCACTAGAAAACTTCTGGGAAAATTTTGTAGATTAGAAAATGGGATAGGTTTGAAATCTAATTGTTTTTAGAGTTTTTAGTTTACATTGTTTTCCCATTTTTTCTATACACTCTGATTGAAAAGCATTTGACTCTTATAGTTTAGCATTACAATATTTTTCATGCATATGTTTGATCTTCTTAAGTTATTGGTATAAGCATACTCTTGAATGTTCTATGCCGATGGAAGATTTAATTCTTTTGAAATTATAGTTGTTGACCTCATGTTTCTTAACAGATTTGTCATTCTTTCAGTTAACTGTTTTAATGTAGGATACATGTATTTGATTTCTCTGAATCCATTGTCATATCATATTGAGCTTTTAGACACAACCTGAAAGTTTTAACTTATTGGCTCAGTAACCAACTTCTAACCATAATGTTAAATGTGTTTTTGGGGATTTACTATTTTTGTGCAATTTTTGCATTAATTTAAGGAAGAGCAAGTGTACATGACTAATACTACTTTTGGGTTTAAACTAACTTCTAACCAGGATGTTAAATGTTTTTTTGGGGTTTAATATCTTTGTGCATTTTTTGCATTTATTTAAGAGCAAGTGTAAATGACTAATACTACTTTTGGGCTGGTTAAATGATTTTTGGGGGTTTAATATCTTTGTGCATTTTTTGCATTTATTTAAGATCAAGTGTAAATGACTAATACTACTTTTGGGTTTTGGAAGAGAATAACAAAGCAACTTTTCTTTTCATTCTGAACCAAGTGAAAACATTTCTCAATTTGATATCAAAGTTGTTCAAGAAGTTTCTCTATTATCTCTATCTTTGCCTTTATTTGCAGTCACTTACTACAAACCTCTCTTTGGATTCCTGTAATATCACGACTGTTGCTTTTTCTACAAACCCTCCTGAATTCCTGTAATATCAATAGAGATAAAATTAGGACATTAAACAAATTCAAACAGTGTATCAACTTTCAAGGCATAGTATTCAGTTATGTAGCAGAAACATGAGGGCTAGTGGGAAGCACTGGTTTAGAGAGAAATATCACTTAAAACACTATGCAAATGTAGCATTATATTCCAGGAGAAATAGTAAATGCACGTTATTTTCATAAATACTATGTATCATATTTAGAAAAAAAACTTAATCACATAAATAATCAATTTTAACAATATTTTCAAATATTTTCATTGTTTTTATAAGAAATAGTTTAAATTTAAAAAATTTCTTATTTATTAGTAAAGAAAACAGATTGAAGTTATTTATATACATGTGTTTATATGATTATAAATTTTAAAAAATATTTGACATATATAAGTTTTCTTATGATTATAAAAAAAATTGTTTAATAACAACTTTCATTATTAATCAATATCATATTTAGAAAAAAAACTTGATCATATAGATAATCAACTTTAATAATATTTTTTAGATGGAAAAATATTTTAATCTTTAAGAAGCTTTTTTTTTTTCTTTTACAAGTTTATGGAATCATCATTCAATTAGGATGAAAAAAAATAACTCTAACTATAATATTAGGATTCTTTATTAAATTTAAAACATTCCTAAATTAGTTCTACATTTTCATTCACCTCAATAGGGATATGTTATATTTTTAGTAAACAAAAATCAACAATAACATGTGAAAGTTGCCACATGATATTATTAGAAAATTCCATATTAAATAGTTTTTATATTCTTTTTGTATTTTAAAAATAAAATAATTTTTTTATAGATTTATGTTTCGATCTTTTGGACCAATTAGAAAATGAAATAAGTGAAATTTAAAAATTTATTTTCAGTTTTAAAAAAATTTAATTTTTGAAAACATTGAAAAAATTTATAACATGAAACTAAAATAATGCCATTTGAAAATGAAAAGTATAAGTGTACTTTGGTAGGGCTAAAAATAGAGTTTTAAAACTCAATGCTATGAGGTGAGTAAATTGAAACCACAATCATTTATCATTCATCTTGATCTTGGACAATTAAAAGTTAGTGCATCAAAATAAGACTTTGTTTAAAAGTTTTTGGCATATTTTGTAGTAATTAGGTGATATAGATTTGGGTAAAATTACAATTTTATGTTGTTTAAATTGTATTTCTGAATGTATAAATGGATTCACGTCCTGAAAACCCCATAAGGCACTAGAATTATACAAACTTAACCACTCAAATTTACATATCCAACAATTTGGATTTCATAATGGATAATTTCTCAATAAAAGAACCAAAACTTAGAGCCGCCCAAAAAAAATAATTACCTGGCAAAAGACGCGGAGGGAACCTTTCATACTCTGGTTGCACCGAAAGGAAAAGCGACCATTACCCGGTGGGAAAAGGAAATCAAAGAAAAACACATGGGCAAAGCATGAGATGCTCTAACTCAGGGAGCGGACTGGGTAACTGACTCGGGAGCCACGCATCCGAGGGAAATCCTCTACCACAAAACGGTGGAAATGGCGTGGCTAACAAAGATGATGATCGACAAAATGAGCTCAGAAATGGAAGACACTAAACTGGAGGACAACAAGGAACACAAGAAACTGTTGAACAAAATTTTGAGTCGCCTCAGCAGTCTGAAAACCATTACCAAACTGCTAGTTGAGGTCGAGAAGGACCAAAAAACCAAGATGGAGCGGTTGACTTCTCAATTCCACCTCTACCTGCGCTACGTCCATCACTAAGATTATACCAACTTAACCACTCAAATTTATATATCTAACAATTTGGATTTCAAAAAGAATAATTTCTCGTAAAAAAACCAAAACCAAAACGTAGAATGACCAAAAAATAATTGTGGGGGTAAAATAGAAAGAAGTATTGTCACTGACTCGGTATGTTCCTTGCATTGGACCTGAAAAATCTATGTCATGCCACTCCGTGAAAGTATTTAGATATATAAGGTTATATTATATATTTATAATATAATACACAGGGTTATATTATATAGGTTTATTATATAATGTTAAAAGTTCATCAGGTTATCTTATAAATTGACAGTCTTAAGCTAAGTTTCTAAAATGGATACAAATATTCAAGGAAAGCGGCCCCAACTTTTGATACTCGGAAGATAATTAAAGGTATAAACTAACTTTGATTTTTGGATTAATGTCAAGCTAAGGATTATAAAACCGTGTTGCTCTTAACTAATGTTGGCCTTGGGCTGCACGATGTTTTGCAGTGAGGGCTCCTCCAAGAAGCGTATGGCTTTGACGAAGCTAGAGCGAAGATGGTTCATACCCAATCACAACTCATGGCCAAGCCCTCTTCATATGCAAACATTACTTCGTAACTTAGTATCTCGGGGATATCTTTATCTATGGCCTCTTCATCTAGTGAGGGGTGGATGAAGAGGTAGTGATGTGAATCAAGTTAAAGAAACTAGCCAGAATTGCATATCCTTTAACAATTTAATCTTATTGAGGCATTTTTGTGTACTGGAAAGTTTGTAATGGTTGATTCTACAAATTCAAATTTCTTGTACTACATATACAATTCAATGTTTAGCTATGTAAAATAGGTATCAGCTAGCCACAAAGGTGAGAGATACTTTGGAGACTGTGTACATTTTGAAATACTTGAACTTTCTCAAGAGTTGCTTGTGGGTTTTCTTGAGCATTCTAATGCAACACACCAAACTTTAGGGGATGGATAGTGCCCAACACAAATTGTAGAATGTTATTATAGAGATTTTGAACAAGGTGTCTCATAGCGAAGTGCTTTGGCTATTTGTGTAAGATGTTTTTGACAACAAATGATGAAGAGAACATGCTCATTTTCCCATGTATCATGAAAATTCTATGAAAGGTTTTTTTATTAAATTGGATATATATATATTAAGGAAATCCTCGCGGAAAACTCTCTTTATGATTCATGGATGGTAAGACCCGAATTACGGAGCCTAACCCCAAGGGGAACAAGAGATTCTTAAACCTACGACCTCCCCAACTGATCACTGGGGAACAGATCTCACGTTTGGCTCAAAACCATATGAGCTAACCTTTGGGGATAAATTGGATGTGTGTGTGTGTGTGTGTGTCTTTACACTAGTCTATAAAATGTGGGGATGTATACATAATTGTAACTCTCTCTCTCTCTCTCTCTCTCTCTCTCTCTATATATATATATATATATATATATATCCAAATACCTTCTTGTCTCAGTACCCGTACCTGTACCTGGTTAGCTTAGGAGTTGTATTGAAGAAGCGGGTTGTCAGGCCCGTGAGAAATTCTCTCTAGGTGAGAGAATTGAGATAATTGTTGGGAATTGATTTTTCGAAGGTGCCAAATTGCAGCTACAGGGCTATGAGACTTCATGTTCGGCTTGTTGTTGAAGCCCTGGAGAGGAAGTGGGGCAGTCGAGGGACTGTTGAGCAGAGAAGGGGCACACTTCCTGGGGTGGGACAAGCATGTGGGGAATGAGGGACTATAGGCTGTTAGTTCAAGTTGGCACCTATGACGGAGTTTTTCTAATGTCTAAGATACATCAGCCTGGTTAGGAATCCTTTACTCGGGTGGAGTTTAGTCCCAGCTTGGAGGTGACCCACTGCTGAGAGTTTTGAGCAGTGTGGTCTAAGGCTGGGAAGAACGTGGAAGATATGCACGTAGTTGGTGATATTTTTACCAAGATAAGTGTCAATTGTGTGTTAAATTACATGCTACATTATTATGTATGCATTTATTTTTATGGGTTTTTTTCTGTGTGTTGCATGTGTATTTTATTTATTATTTTGTATGAATATATGCATTTGCAGAGTTTCTATATGTTTTAATTTTGTATACAGTTCAAAAATTGTATGTGGCATAGCCTAATTAAATGTCGTGGATACACCCATAGCTAGTGATGATGAGGGGATAACTAGGAAACCATCTGTATGAAATAACTATCCCATGTTGTACTCGATGATATATACGTGTATCGTATTTTTGATACGTCATACACTTTTATGTATGAACTTGTATTATTAGTCCCTATCATGGGACTATAGCAATGAGTTTGTTTTTGATGTGACATTGATGTGACATTAATTTGTCTTTTATCATAAATTTGTGTATGCAATATAATGTTTAACATAGGAAAACAAATATATATTTTTGGATATAATAAAAAAAATTGTGTTTCTCATTTCTAAGTGGTTGATAGAATTGAAGTGTTATTGTTTCATTCACGTCTTTCAATATGTAGAATTAATTACATAATCAATGAAT
Organism: Picea engelmannii; assembly: GCA_009831015.1. Taxonomy (NCBI): domain Eukaryota; kingdom Viridiplantae; phylum Streptophyta; class Pinopsida; order Pinales; family Pinaceae; genus Picea; species Picea engelmannii. Next base: position 13,981 of record WSFP011422945.1, on the reverse strand, counting down.
TTCACCAATCACCACATCTAAATATAAAAAGTTATACTATGTATTTATTATTATGCATTATTATATTTATATTATATTTATTATCTAATATATCATTTATTATTATATTTATCTTATATTTATGAATATTATAGTTCCATTCAGCTTATTGTTCATTATATATTTTGAATAACAAACAACCCTCAATTATTATCTTTTGACAAAAAATATTCATTACTTGTCCAACACTTTGACATTTTTTAACTGAATTTCGTGTTGATCTTGGTATAATTGTATTGGTTTCAAAGTTCTTGGGTTGTCTTGTTAGCTTGATGAGTCATATTATTTTTAGAACTATGTTATTTTTTGTATGGAAGCTCTGGATTAGTTCCCTTAAGAGCTAGAGCGAGTGTGAAGGTCAATGTTAATAGGCATATTAAAAAGCCCGTGATGTCTGAAAAATTACATTTTAATATAATTAGTGCGATTTTTTTGTGGGAAAAAAGTTTAATTATTCAACATGTATTTCCCAACTAACTCGACAGGGACTACGTTGCCATGAAACCCTTATTTTTTTATGATGATAAATATACAAATACACTATGATTTTGATTTATGAACATGATGAATGCAAATGAAATGATGATTTTCATTTATATTTTCGTGCATTAATGATTGTTATGGTTATCATGATTATGTAAATGCAAAATATTCTTATTCATGATGAATAGATTAAATACAAATCTAGAATATAATATGCACTATGATTTAAAAAGCTATTAACACTCTTGGTAATCAAATTGTCCAATCAATTGTCTAACCCTTAGATACTTTCTAAATAAGCTCGTAAAGCCAATAGCAATTATTCAAGAGTCTAAAAGCAACTAAAAGTCAAGCTGAACATGAAGGTGAAACTAGAGGGCATCAATGAGTAATCCAATCATGGCATCATATTCCCCTCATTATTGGTGGTAGAGCCAATACACACACCACTTAAATGGAAGTGTAATGTCCATTGTCATTTGATTATTGCTAAATTTTATGATATAAGTTATATAAGGAAATTAAATGTAAATATTAAAATTTATAAATATATAACTAATAATAAATAATATATTAAAAATAGATAAAAATATAATAAAATGAAATAATATAATATAAAGTTTTGAAATAATTTGAATTAATATAATAACATTGGGCTTAATAAAAATGGATTTACCTTACCATTTTGTATGGATACCATTTTGTATGGATAATTATATGTGGCAGGACGACCATTTAAAAAAAAAAATATATATATACTATAAAGATAAAAGGGCCTTCTTATTCTTATCCCAATTAAGGGGTGGCATTACTCTATTTTGGAATTGGTTGATTGTTTCTTTGATGTGGAATTGGTTTATTTTTTCTTTGTATGAGTTTACTATTTTATGAGTTTATTACTTTAGTAGACCTTTGTATGCTTGGTAATGGTTGAGTGTTAATGGTTCATAATCTATGTTTATGTTTATTCTTTTTATGATTCTATTGAGTTGTGGATTGACTAGCTAAGAGGGTGAGAGGAGTTGAAGCAATAATAAGAAAATATTTTAATAGAAAGAATGATTAAAAGAAATGGTAGGATGGTATAGTTTTGGTGGAAGTAGGATTAAGGATCTAAGTCATATGGTTGAGGGGTCTTGTTGGTTGGAGAATCTTCAAACTTCAACTTTTTTTTTATCTTCATAAAATATCATTGAAGGTTACTATTTGTGGTTGAAATGAACATTGGATTTAGAAGTTATTAAATAGGTAATTAAGTTGAGTTATTTTTATTAATTTTTATTATTTTAGTTTTAAATTGAAAAAGTGATGATAATTTCTATTATCAATCATTATCATTAAGATGAATAAATGGGAAATCAAAGATATCTATTAGACATGGTAAATTGTAAATGATCAATCATTATCATTAAGATGAATAAATGGGAAATCAAAATTATCTATTAGACATGGTAAATTGTAAATGCTCTTTTAAACTATGATATTTAACTAGATCTAATTAAAATCACAATTGCATATTTAGTAACCATGTTCAATTAGTAACATATTTGTTTTTTTCAAAATAACATTTCAAAAAACACTTGCAATCGATTTAGAATTAAATTACAAATATGAAATTGATAACACATTCTAGTTTTTAGTATTTAGTATTTATTTGAATTACCATAAACTTTTTCCATACATATTATTATGCTAAATTCTTATTGATGTAAATCTGAAATTGCTCAGTTCTCATCACTAGTGCATGCTAGTGCATTCATTACACAACGATGTCTTCACACATTTTTGTCTCTTCAATACACATTAAAATAATTTATTGGAATATTCTTGTAAGTTAAGTCTTAATTTCAAAAGAAAGACAAATCAAATAATTATTACCCATGTGTGAATATTATGAATGGATATGTAAGGAGTGGTCCTTGCACATGGTACTAGATTTGGTCTATGGGAAATTTTATTTTGTTAGTGAGAAATAAAATTTTAAGTTGGTTACTCACATTATCAGGTCACTTTTAGAGGTCACTTTTAGACAGAGTATTTTGGAGAGAATGTTGCTTGAAAGAATAATATTAAAAATCAAAATATTGTGTTTCCTTTTAAGAGATCACAAGTTTAAATCTAGAGGGGGTAGGGTATGTATACTTTTATAAACTTTAGCAGGGGTCCATTCTCCCACAAACAAGAGGGTCTCGTAAACCAATTTGGTGTGGTCCTAGCCTTAAAATTATTATTATTATTATTATTATTATTATTTCCTATAACTCTAACACAACTGTGCAACAATAACACAATAAAATATTTGAAAAAAAATATTATCGTGTGTGTACAGTGGAGAGTCTTCACTACTAACAGAAAAATTATTAACATGAAATTGTCAGTGTAAACACGTTAAAACTTTGTTACATAGGCATACTCCAAAAAAATAATAACAATGGTGTGTGGGGGTGTATTAACTTGTGGGTGAATCAATGTGTATGGGTTTATGGAAAACACACCAATTAGAGTGTTGTTATACAACTAGTGCATTGCATGGCTTCCTATGCAACTGACTCCACGAGCATGCAAAGAGAGGTGACATTCTCCTTGTGTCTCTTCGATATGTATGATCAATTATGACTGTAAGAGGTGGTTCATATTTAATGGACACAAATGTAAGAAGTATGTTATATAACATTGGAGCCTCATTTGTTAGTCGGGATGTATGGAAGTATTCTATCTTTATTGAAAATATTTTTGATAATACAAGGTATGATCCCAACTTTCTAACCCATGTCATCAAAACATTTCAAAAACAATGACAATACTAAACACGTGATAGTAAAAAGAATTAACTTTTTTTTTTTGTAAGTGAGTATAGGTTCCTGTATTACTAAAAGAGATTATGATACAAAAGGTGGGACTTCTTGGTTTGCCCAAAGGGAAACCAGACCAGGGGTTCCAGAGTTGTGTTTTTTGGAATAGCAGAGGGGTATGATTGCACCGTCACCTTGGGAAACCGACCCAGTCCTACCATAACCAGTTTTGAAACACTAAACAAAGTCTTATATGTAAAAAGACATAAAAAAAAACACATAAATTGAGGTTGACCCTTTGTTGAGCAACATGACTTGACCATTGGCTCAACGGGGGCTAGTCCAAGATGATAATGTGTTTCTTTCCTTCATCCTCCATGTCCTTGTTCTCTTCCTTCTAGACCACCATACGAGTCTTTCTGATACGAGTTGGTGCTCCATTCCCGTCCGCTGGCGTGATGTCCATGTGATGGACATGTCACAAGTATAGGTGGAATTGGGCTGCCACTCGCTCCATCTTCTCCTTCTGGTCCCTTTGGTCCTTAGCTAGCCGTTTTGTACTGGCTTCCAGGTTACTGAGGTGACTCTTGATCTCTTTTAGCAGTTTTTTGTGGTCCTTGTTATCCTTTTGGCTGACATCTTTCCTTTCATCACCCACCTTGCCTATTAACATCTTTGTTCGCCACGCCATCTCCATCATTTTGTGGTAGAGGTTTTCTTTGGGCTGCGTAGCCCCTAGTTCCATGATCCAATCCGCTTCCTGAATCAGTTCCTCCCAAGATTTACCCTTCTGTTTAGCATTGATTTATTTCTCCCATCTGGTGATGGTTGCTTTTCCTTTTGGTTCAACCAACGTATGAAAGGTACTCTTGGCGTCTCTGGTCGCTTGCTCCATCCTTGTAATCCTTTGAGGTCTTTTCGGTTCTCTTGATGTGCGTTCTCTTCATATGTACCATCCCGACTGGTTTGTGGTAGTTTTTTCCTTGGTTTCTCCTCATATTCCTATCTACACAGCCCTTGTTTTTGTGGTAGTTCCTGTAGTTGTGTTTTTCCTGTCTGTAGCTATTCCTGGTGCCTCTGCTCTTATGGGATTTCCCCAGCTGCGGGCTCGTCCTAGCAATCATGGTCTGCCTATATGGGTGAGCCTTCCCATCCTTTTTCCCTGTCTCGGTATGTGTGATCATGATGGCTCAGCAGTAAACCCTGCGTCGGCCCTTCCCCCTGTTCGTTGTACCACCAACTCTGCTACTCCCCGTATCTGTGCTTGGGTAAGGTGTATCCATACTGGTCCATGGTATCACCTTTTGTCTATCTTCATTTGTAGCCTATTGAATGTCATCTATACTTTCCCACATTCTACCTCTGTACTTCTTCTTATTGACGAGACCTTGGTGTCGTACCCCCATCTGTTGTGTGTTCTAAGTCTGCATTGTAACTTGTGGTCGAGTGTTGGGCAATCAGATTCTGCATGGATCCTTCGTGCCTTCCAGTTAGCCTTGTGCCTCCTTCCTTGATGTGGCCTTCCATACTTTGGCTGTCGTCACGGTCCTTTGTCGCTAGTTGGATGCAGTATGTTCTGAACTGCCCATTCGAGATGTTACTCCAGGTAGTGTCTAGCTCTGATCCTTCCTTACTAACCCCCTCCTTAGCGATTATGTCCGCCAGTCCATTCGTTGTCTTGCGTAGCAAGCGCAACTCCACTGTGTTCATCGTTTGCAGATGCTCCTAGATTTTTTGCAGGGACTATGCCAAGCGCCAATGCCTCTGAATCTTGCCCAATCTGGTGCCATTTTGGAGTCTCTTCACTGTGTTTATAACCAGTTTGGAGTCACCTTCCATGATGGTATTTTTCATCCTTTCACAACTTAGAATCTCGTGGCCGATCTTTAAGGATCTGAACTCTGTTGCGTTGTTGGTTGAGTTTCCCATACTCCCCGCATATAGCCGAATTATGTTACCGTCACTATCCTTGATTACCCCTCCCATTCATGTCATACCTAGGTTTCCTTTTGTTGCCCCATCGAAATTCAACTTAAGGGACCCTGTTGGAGGGGGGTTCCAGTCGCGCTCACCTATTTGGAGTTGCGGTAGCCGCCTTGCTTGAGTGCGGTTGCGCCCATATTTTAACTGGAAATCTTCTGGGACTCGAGAGTCTTGGCCTGTGAGTTGCGCTCTTACCATCTGGCAGTTGTGGCTCTGCATCGTTTCTCTTATCCGAGAGATTATTGTTTCCTTGAGTTTCCCTTCAGGCTGACTCTCATTTCAGAAGATGTGTTGGTTTCTTTCTTTCCATATTGCCCATATGATCATCCCCAGAATGAGAGTCCAACAGAGGTTCACCCCTTCATTTTCGTTGTAATTCTCATTCCAGGTATTAATAGTTGCGCAGATGTTACCTCGGATCCTATTGGACTATCAAAAGATACTTACCACCCAGTCCCAGATCCCTATTGTATAGTTACATTCATTGAGGAGATGATTCGTTGTTTCTTCCTTAGCTTGACAAAGGTGGCATCGTGAAGGGCCAATGAATCTCCTTTTCCTTAAGCTTTCCCAAGTTAGAATTCAGTTGTGAAGTACTAACCATTTGAAATTTTTTATTTTTGGCCATTGAGGGTTGTTCCAAAGCTTATCCCATTGTTACACTGGATCTTCTTGGTCCTGGGCCGCGATGTAATGTCGGGCTTCTTTCAAGTTGAATTCCCCGCCATTTTTTTGGCCCCATCTTAATTGGTCCTCTTCTTCCGAGACTGCCAGTTTCCTTTTCCTCAGTTCCTCCTCCGCCTCTTTCACGATTGTTGTGGTCCGGTCTCTATTTTGCGAACTGAGATCGTCCTAGATTATCCATCTGTTGCACTCTGTTTCTTGTTTCCAGTAGTGGTAGACTTTGGTTTTGCCTTACGTAATCATGTCCTGTTGGATTTCCTCCCTGTCTGGATTTTCCAATCTGGGTTCCTATTTCCATGCATCCTCCTAGAATCTGGTTGTTTTATCGTTCCTTACTTCCCAAAAGCAGTGTTTCTGGATCCAGGTTTTGTTGCGCCAAGCTAGACTCTAGATGGTTGATCCCTCCCTACTTCCCCTAAAGAAGATGCGGTCCTGGTTGTCTATGTCTGGGGCATACTTGGCCTTCCAGAGGTTTACCCATGGTGTATAATTTTCTTTGACCCATCGCCACCATAGTTTCGCCTCGTAGGCTTCGTTGGTTACTTGTGGGTCATGTAGCCCCTGGCCTCCTTTTCTTTTTGGTTTACAAACCTTCTCCTAGGCCACCAGGGCCCATTTCTTCTTTGTTTCTGCTCCTCGCCATAGGAAGTCCCTTTGGATGTTTCTTATTTTTTGTAGTATCCCTTTGGGGGCAGGAAATAAAGACATCATATAGGTTGGAATTGCTTACATAATCATCTTGGTCAAAATGAGTCTCCCTACTATGTTGAGGGATCTGTACGTCTAGTTTTTCGCCCTCTCTTGTAGCTTGTTGATCACTCCTTCCAATGTTTCCATTTTGTATGCCATGTATGTCAAGGGGATGCCCAAGTACTTGGTTGGGAGTGTTTTGCGCTCAAATCCAAAAATATTTTCCAGGTTTCTTTGGATTGCAGGGTTGGTGTTGAAGAAATAGATCATAGATTTTGAGTGGTTGATCTCGGCACTCGAGGCTTCCCCAAACTCTTCTAAGATTCTTTTATAGGATTTTGCTTCCTTGATCATGGGTGTGTCATGGAGTAAGGTGTCATCCACGAACTATTGGTGTGTGGAAGCCGGACAATTTTCAAAAGGTTTGATGCTTGTTATTTTTCCTGCTGTTGTTGCGCTTTTTATGCTTCGACTGAGACCTTCCATCATCAAAATGAACAAGAAGGGCGAAAGCGAGTGTCCTTATCTGATGCCTCTCTTAGGCCATAAAGGTTTGGCTGGGGCTCCATTTATTAGGAGCGAGTAGCTTTTCGTTGAGACTAGGCCAAAAATCCAGCTGATCCAATGTTGGGTGAAACCAAAAGATTCCAAAGTCTTGACCATGTAGTGCCAGCTAATTTTGTCATAGGTTTTTGCTAGGTCAAGTTGTATTATCATCCCCCCTCTCCTTTGGATTTTCAGGGTGTGGATTAGCTCATGGGAATGGATGATGTTTTCCATGATTTGTCTTCCTTCCACGAAGCCCGCATGTTCTTGTGAAATTAGTGTGGGTAGGAGGGGTTTCAATCTATTGGCTATGACTATGGAAATTATATTGTAAACCACATTGCATAAAGATATAGGTATGTACCGGTCGACGGACCTTGCTTCATTTTCTTTGGGAATTAGAGTAATCATTGTGACATTTATCACTTTTAGGATGGAGGCCGACCGTCTAGAGTCCTCCACCACCCTATAAACATCATGTTTGACCACTTCCCAACAGGATTTGAAGAATTCCACTGTGAAACCATCTGGACCTGGGGATTTCCCGTTGGGCATCTCCTGGATCACTTGATCAATTTCCTCCTTAGCAATGAGTTTGTTTAGGTTTTTATTTTGTTCCTCTATGACTAGACAGGGAATGTGCTGAGTTATCCTTTGGATGGCCTCCGTTCGATCTTTGTTAGGTTCCTGGGCTATCCCCTAGACGTGACTTACCGGAGTATTTTCAATCTCCTTGTGGGATTCTCTCTCGATCCATCTTGATCCTTAATTTTTCAGGATTTTGTTGTGGGCTCTTCTGGCAATGGTTGTTCTATGAAAAAACTTGGTGTTCCTCTCTCCTTCCTTTATCCATCTGATTCGAGACTTTTGGCACCATAGAGTTTCTTCTTGATGACATCTTGCCTCCCATTCCTGGGTCATTTGGATCTCTTCCTTTTCCTGATCCTCTGTATAGCCCTCTGCTATGCATACTTCCTGGAGTTTTCTCATTCTGACTTCAATCTTTTCCTTCTCTTGGTTTATGTTCCCAAATATTTCCTTGTTCCACTCCTTCAGCTTATATTTGATGTACTTTAATTTTTTATAGAGTTTGAACATCCTTTTCCCTTGCTACGATTGTTCCTCCTGCCACCACTGGTTGATGTTTCCCTTGAAGGTGGGGTGTTCTATCCAGAATTCTGAAATATGAAGGGTCTATTCTTCGGGGAGGTTGGGAAGTCTTCTTCTAGTTGGACTGGCATGTGATCAGAACCCCCCCAGGGAAGGATGCTACAATCTACGGTTAACCCCTGCATAATGATGGACTCCAACACCAAGAATTTGTCTAGTCTTGTCGCGATCTGATGTTGGTTTATCTGTTTATTGTTCCAGGTGAACTGTCCATTATTAGTTCTGATGTCCACCATCTCTGTTGTGTCTATGAACATTGAGAATTCTTCCGCATCTCTATCCAGTCTCCTGGTGCCTCCTTTTTTCTTCGCACGTGATGTGATGATGTTCAAGTCCCCTGCCAGGATCCAGTGAAGGTTGTTGGATCGGGATTTTAGGTCTTCTAAGTCTAGAAGCATTCTTCTCTTTTCCTCTAACATCTGGGATCCATACACATTAGTGCACAAAACCATCTTCGTATTACCAATGATTTGCATGTTAACCGAAAGTGTGTGCCTGGTAGCCTCGACTGCTATTAGGTTCATCACTTGTAGATTCCACAAGGTGAGAATACCTCTTGCCATCTGTTGTCCTTCAACAGCCAGCATCTTGTACTTGATCCATTGTTTTTTGCTGATTGTTTCCATTTTGTCTACAATGCATTTTGTCTCTTGAATGAAACAGAGGTCTGGTTGTTCCTTCCTAAGTCTATTTTTAAGGATTTGTTGCTTTCGTGGGCTATTTAGGCCTCTTATATTCCATGCTATAATCTTCATTTAAACATGTGGGGGGGAGTTGGGAAAGAGATTTTTTATCTTACCTGAGTTTATCAGCAGAGCTCCTAGTTCCTGTAGTGCTACGTTGTTTGATTTCCTGCCTTTTTTTCCTTCTCGTCTGCTTGGGTGAGAATTGCAGTTGTCCCTCGCCTGCTTTGATTCCTAGGTGTCCTATCTCCCTGTGTGTGCACTTGAGCCCTCTGGATTTGGCTTCCTCCCTTAGGAGGAACATGTATTGGATGTGGTCTAGTTGCTCCGTTGGTACATTGTCTACGCCCTGCCTTTTCCATTGCTCTAATATGTTCGGGAGATCTATCTCTTCCCTTTCCACAATGTCTCTGAGATCAGGATCTTCTGTTCCTACCTTGCTTGGATTCATTTTCGTGTCTCTGTCTGCCTCCTTCATGGGGGTGTTGGCATCTCTGGTTTCTCCGTCCATAGGAGTTGTGCTACCCCCCCGTCCCATCTTCTTTCTTGGGCTATCTGTGTATTCATTTGTTTCTTGATCCTTGGTTTCTTTAGCTTTTTACTTCTCCTTTCCTCCTTCTTCCCCTTTGTTGGTCTTGTCCCGTCCTTTTGTTCTATTCCTGGCCTCCGGATTGCTCCCTGTTGGAGTTTTACTCTGTTTCTTGTTAGCTCTATTTTTTTGGTTCGACTTTATAAATCAATCCTCGTCCTGTTGTAGTTTGGTGTTTTTTGCTTCTTGTTTTTTAATGAGAGGACATTCTCTGATTAGGTGTCCATGTTCGTGACAACTTCTGCATTTGAAGGGGATATTCTCATAGTCAATGTTTTGTATCCATTCCTCATCCCTGAATTCCATGCTTATGGCTTCTGGGAGTTACCCCGACACATCCATCTCTATGTGGATTCTTGCATAGGATGTATATCTCCCTTTTAGGGTTGCTTCAGATGTCTTCACGTATTTTCTCAATTTGTTCCCTATTGCTTCAAAGGTGGAAGGTAGCTAGTAGTCTAATGACAAGGAGTAAAGTCTCAACCAGACAGGTACATTTTTTAAAGTTTCTTTCTCTGGGGAGAAGTTTTCCTTCCATGGTCACATGTATAGTCTTGCTGAGGCGTGGAAGTATGCCCCCCCCTCAAAGACCTTATCCATATCTTCCAGGTTCATGAATATTGTTGTGAAGAAACCTTTCGAGCCCAGATGGAGTTCCACTTCTTCGCTTGGCTTCCATTGATATTTAATCCAGTTGCACAACGTTCTTTCGGTGGGCCACAAGCCCATAAAATTGCAGATTAGCGCATGTGTTTTCATCTGGTCCCTGTAGAGTTGTGTTTGCGGATCTTCCAGTATTACCTTGGGTATCATTGTTGTTTTTGGTTTGCATGGGTTGCGCCCTTCTAACCCATTGGGGCTCGTCGTTTCTTGCGCATCCTTATGAGTTTCTCTGGCTTATACCCCCATGCGATCGCTTTTTCCCTGGTTGTTTTCCTGACTTTTCCGGTTCTGATCCCGAGGTGCTTGTCATTGGTGCTTTGAAACCTATGCCTCGTGGCCCTTTCCCTATGTCTACCACTACCTTTTTGTAAGAGGGGGTTCCATTACTGCCCCCCTTGGTACTCATGTTGTCCTCTGTTGTGGATGTGACTGCCAAACCCTAGCCTGTTGTTGCTCCAGACCCTAACTTCGTCTCAAAAAATTTAAAATTAAAAAAAAAAATGTAAACAAAAATAACTTTACAACCAAGTTGTATTTCAACTTATGGGCACTTTTGTATTTAAACAAACACTCAATACCTCTTAGAAGACATTTATAGTTAAGTGCAAAAATCATTGTATCCAACCGACACAGTCTTACCATCTCATTCACCAAGAGCAATGGAGGTGACATGGATGTAAAAATGCATGTAATAATTTCAATTGCAATAACTAAATGATGTTTGATAAAAAGAAAAATCGATCACAATCTTCCCTAAACTTATTTGAATAATTGATTAATCAACAATTTTAGTAACATTGTGTCCATCCCGTGATTTGAACTTTGGCTAAGATGTTGAAAGTGAAAATCCTTTACTATCCCTTTAGATGGGTTTATGAAAGAGAGTTTTTGTTTTTGGATTTATTAAAGGCTAAACTGTCGATGCATCCATCCGCTTGTGCTAAATGAGAAAATGGTGAGGCAACTCCCTTCTCTCACAAAATCTGAATTACTAATGCTTTAAAACTGCCATCCAAAGTACTCTCAAGGGACCTTGAAAACTGGCATTTTTGCTGGATATGTAAGCATTTTTATTGATGTAAGAAGAAAACAATTTTCTTTGGGCGAGGAGATTTCATAAGATGAAAATAATACATGAATTATTTATTATCTCTCTATTATTCTTGAGAAACTCCTTTACTTGGTTTTTTTAATCTCTTTTATGTGTTCCTTTAGTTTTTAGTTTTTCCCTTTTGTATAGGTTCGGCTAGTGACATCTTAAATTTCATTTTTAAATCTCCATTAATGTGTTCATTATTCTTACTGAATTCCTAGATATATGCAATAGTAGTTTCTTGAGTAATGAAGTTTAAAAACCCAAAGTGTTTTTTCTTGTGAAATTGTATATTGCATGTAAGAACAATCCTTTTTATATCACCAAATTTTCCCAGTGTTATTTGACATGTTCTTATTCCATGTTTGGCTGCGAGCCATCTACAAAGATTGACTTTACCTGTTGCATTACATCTTCATCGATATCATTCAATGGCATCTACAAAGATTGACTTTACCCGTTCCATTACATCTTCATCGATATCATTCAATCGCATAACCCAAACAACCTTTATAGTTCTATCCTCCCCCAAATCAGTCTTCTTTGGCAATGTTCTAAATGCAATTTGAGCATATTTATAAGTTTATAGTTCCAAAAATGCTAATCATGGTTAACTCATGTATTTTTGGCGTATTCAACCACAATGGATGTTACATATATGTATTCATGTCTACATTCTAGTTCTAAAAATGCTAAGCTACAAATATCTCCTTACTATTTTCTAAAAATTATTTCAGCCTATTGTAAACTTTGGTTCATCCCTCCATGGGTGTCATGCCACATATATTGACTTATTACATGTGATATTAGAAAATTTGTGCTAATGTGCACTTGAAAATGTTTCACACATGTGTATGATGTCTTTGCTTCTACTAGAGATTTCTTTTGTCTATAATTTATATATATGACATCCACTACATTATTTTTACAAACGTTTTTACATGACACCTACAATGTTCATATTAAGGTCATCAACAAACATACCTTGTCAATTTTCTCTCTCTCTTTTGTTTAATATTTGTTATGCTACAAAAATTATGTCCTCGTTATCTAAATGAATACATAATCTTTGGGTAATCCATTCTTCAAATTCTACTATGATCTCTCCCTGTGTTGGACAAGAAATAATTTACTATATTTATTATTGCATTTTCTCTTTCCTATATTCTCTCTTGTGTGTAATTGCATCCAAGGAAAAGAAATGTCAAAAAAAATATATGTACAAACCTATATGTAAGCAACCTTTTGTTTTAAGTAATCCACAACCTATAGTCTAGAGCTTGTAGCCTTTTGTCTAAAAAAAAAAGTGTTGTGTTCCTTGTGAAAAATGTGGAGACATTGATTTTTCTTTGATTCATTGCTCAAATATCTCTACTCCTTGGAGTGCCTTGGTTTTTCGAGAATTCGGAAGCCTTTCTAATTATACACTGCTTTTAAATATCATTGATAAACATTGTAAAGTTTCAAACTATGCAATATTTTAAATAAATATGTGTTATTTTAAAGAAATATTGACTTAATAATTAACTTTCCTTCTTTTCATCTTCTTTTCACAAACCTTTTGACTCCTATCTTGATAGACTCACAAAGTTTGATACCACTCTTCTTTTAGCGCTAGGGTTTATATTCTAATATAAGACATGAAGAATGGGAAACTTTTCCTATATGTAGTTTGAGTGTGGAGTGAATAAAGAAAGCTGTTATTAGTCCCTGCCAAGGCCAGGGACTAATAGCGATGAGTTCATCGTTGACTGGTTATTAGTTTAGGGTTGACTTTAGATTTTTGTTTAAAATCAAATGTGTAACATAGGAAATCAAAATATGTATTTTTTTTAATAATAAAAAATTATATTTTTCTAACATTTGATTGGCTAATATCTTTCAAGTGTTATTGCAGGCTTCACGTCATTCAATGTATAAACAATTAATAGATTTGACAATTTAGCTCCTTGTTAATTTAGTGCTAGCTAAGAATTCTATATTTCACTGATATGAAAATCTTCTATAGTTTAAAAAAATAATAAGTTTATTATTATTACTTACTAAGGAATTATTGTAAAGTTGTATTAGATTAGTAGTGATTACAAAAAGTACTTGATTAATTATTTTATTTTCTTAACGTTGTATTTAATCCAACTAAATTGATAAAAAAAAATTAATAATAAAATTAAATTGTTTTTTTCCTAAAATAAAACCCCATTAACCCCATGATAATGGGCCAAGGATCGTCAAAAAGGCCGGGAAATTGAAAACCTCCAATTCCCCACATGAGGAGCCCATAATATCATGTACTAAATATACTATTTGCATGATGTGATGATCTAGGAGTGTCACATTTTCCATGATAATAGGGGCCTTTTGAAAAGGTACGAATAGGACTATGACGAGGTGGCCATTATGAACTGAAGCACTTAAAATACATGCATAGTGGGCTGTCCCCCTTAAGGTTAAAAAGCTTGGTAAATTTGACATGTAAACTTTGGTTATAATCACAAAGTGAGGTGTTATAAACTTTGTAATTAATACTTTTATAAAACATTCTATCATATAGAAATTTGTGTGCGGA
>WSFP011422944.1:0-22700 GCA_009831015.1 Picea engelmannii | reverse complement strand
GAATTCCTACCAAGGCAAGAAGAACCTGAGAAAATAGAGTTTGAGTTGGATGATGAAAAATATGAATCAACTGAAGAAGATGAAGCAGAAGAAGAAGCACCTCATACCCGAGTATTGAAGAGATTAGTGAGGGAAAGAAGGAAACCAGAAAGGTATAGTCCACTTGATTTTCATTCTAATTTTGCTTTATCTATTACTGATGATGATCCAAGAACTGTTAGGGAAGCAGTAAATTCAGAGGACAGTAAACTCTGGAAGAAGGCCATGGTTGAAGAAATGGATGCCTTCGATAAGAATGAGGCATGGGATATAGTTGAGTTGCCAGCTGGAAGAAAATGTGTTGGTAGAAAATGGTTGTTTAAGAAGAAGTTTAATGCAGAAGGAAAAGCGAAGAAATACAAATCTCGGTTTGTAGCAAAAGGTTATTCCCAGGTAGAGGGAATTGACTTTGGTGAGATTTTTTCTCCTATTGCCAAGTTAACTTCTATTAGATTTCTTTTATCTATTGATGTTGCTTTTGATATTGAAGTGGAACATATGGATGTGAAGACAAAATTCATACATGGGCATCTGGAAGAAGAAATCTACATGAAGTGACCGTAAGGATTTATAGTGAAGGGAAAGAAAGAACTGGTATGTAAGCTAAAGAAGTCAATATATGGTCTGAAGCAATCACCTAGGATGTGGTACCAAAATTTTGACACATACATCCTTGGATTGGGATTTGTGAGAAGCAGGGTTGATCACTGTGTATATTCCAAGTTTGTTGGTAATCACTTCATGTATGTAGTGTTATATGTTGATGACATGTTGTTGGTAGGAAATAACATGGATGTTATCAAGGAGGTGAAATCAAAGCTATCCTCCAAATTTGACATGAAGAATCTCGGTGCTACTAACTTCATTCTAGGAATGAAGATTAAAAGAGATCGTGCAAACAAAAAACTCTAGTTGAATCAGAGAAAATATGTTGAGATGATATTGCAGAGGTTTAATATGCATGGAAGTAAACCAATCAAGGTTCCTATTGATATAGGTGTAAAGTTATATGTAGATCATTGTCCCAAGACACAGGAAGAAGAAGAGGACATGTCCCATGTTTCATATGCTAGTGCAGTTGGTAGTTTGATGTATGCAATGGTTTGTACTAGATCAAACAGTGCACATGTAGTGAGAGTTTTTTAGCAGGTATATGTCAAAACTAGGGAAGGAGCATTGGACAACAGTAAAGAGGCTCTTTAGGTATTTGTGTGGCACTACCAATTATGGATTGTGCTACCAAGGAAAACCAGGATTGGACAAAGTGTTGGACATACATGGGTTTTTTGATGCAAATTGGGTTGGAGATCTCGATTGCAGAAGATCTACAAGTGGGTATGTGTTTAACCTATTTAGAGGAGAAATCCATTGGATGATAAAAAGACAAGTTGTAGTGGCACTCTCAACTACATAAGTTGAATACATGGCAACCACTCATGGAAGCAAAGAAGCAGTATGGTTACAGAGATTGTGTTCAAGTATTGGGTTGGTACAACAAGCAGTGAGATTAGACTGTGACAGTTAGAGTGCAATCTTCCTGGAAAAGAACCCTGCTTATCATTCAAAGACAAAGCATATTGATGTTCAGTATCACTTTGTGAGAGACATGCTTGAAGAAAAGAAGGTGTTGTTGGAAAAGGTTGACACTTTGAAGAATGTTGCAGATTCATTAATAAAGTCTGTGAGCACAGAGAAGTTCTCTTGGTGTAGAGTAACAATGGGCATTGTTGCCCTGGATTATTGACTATGTAATCCTGTGAACCCTTGAATGCAAAGAAAACAACAAGTGAGAGAATGTTGGGTATGTGTTATATTCTTTGCAAGTGTGTGTGGGTGCGTCAGATTCGACAAATGCGTCTGACAATCCCAACTTCCTTCGCCCTTTGTGTCATGTGCGTCGAGCACTTTCTTGGGGGTTCCCAAGGGGGGCCAGGATTCCCCCCCCCCTAGTTGCGCACAGCATTCGGCTTCGGGAGGTAGTCCGGAGCCGTCAGGGTTGGGGGTAGCGCCCCAAAAAAAATTTGTGGTGGTTTTTGCTATTTTAGCGGATTTTTCTATTTTTAGCAGTTTTCTAAATTAATCCCGGATTAAGGGATTAGGTTTTTGGTAGCTATAGAATACCTAAAATATTGTATATATTTCATTGTGAATGGTGAAATTAATACAATGAATATTTGAAAGGTGTGGCACCAAGGAGGGATGGTTTTCTCTCGGTTAAGGATTTCCAGTGTAAATTTATGTGTACTATGTGTATGAGCCATTGATTAATTTATGTTTTGCTTAAGAATATGTATGCATTGATTTACTTCACAGGTTTAAAACTTACAATTGGGAGAGCTCAAATTACCATTATGTTGGGGAAATTTGGGAGAGTTTTCTCTTAGCGTAAATGGCCATAGAACTATTGTATAAATTATGTCAAATTACAACTGAAAATTATGAAGGAAAGGAAGATTGTATGTAATGATAATTGTTGTCATTGAGGAATAGAACAAGAATTGAGAATCTCTGGAATCCCTGCAGTGAAGTTTCCTAGCCAGTCTATGTTGGAGCCTAGAGGAAAGTCGGATAGCATGAGGGACTATTGAGCAGAGAAGGGAATCTCATTCCTTGGGTTGTGTGGACTAATGGGAAAAGATGGATGTGGATTAGGACTATTGTAGGTGGAAAATTCATTGTGAACCTAGGAATCGGGCTATGGGAAGAGAATTAGAGCTAGCGATAGGTAATTCACCCTTGTGGATCTGTAGCCTTAGCTCAGGAGTGGCCTTTGTTGTAGAGATAATTGGTGTAACAAGTAGCCTATTGTTGAGTGGAACTTCCTTCTTCTATAGACATTTGGTGGATATTTCGTAGAAAGAGAAGTGTTTATTACTTACTTGCAATTATGTTGAATTAATGTTGTTTATGTCATGAATTATATTAGTTTCCATTTTGTTCTATTATATTAAGAAGTTTAAAATTGCATTTCAATTTTAAGGTATCATAACGATTAAATGGTTTAATTATATTCTATAAGACTCCATTGTAGTTCTTGCATATATTAATTCATTAATAGTAAGGCGGTGAGGAAAGGTATCAAGCTAGAAAATTCAAAGATATGGTATCAGAGCAACAAATTCCAAGTGAAAATTGGTGGTTTCAAGAATACCCCATATCCTGAACAAAGTACAGATATTATTGGATATGTTACAATATGGTATCAAAGCTATTGGTTACAACGCTAGGGCTTTATGGGCCAAAAATCAACTTGTACATGAAGAAATTGCAAATGCATGTGAAGTGTTTGACAAAATATTTCCAAGAGAAGAATTTGAAAAAATGTGTGGAAGGTTGCATCTGGCTCTAATTCTCAAATTTAAAAATTGCTAGAGTATGTGGACTTGTTAAAGAAGTATAATTGGTGTAAATCACCAATACTAGAGTCCAACTCCATGGAAAATTGAGCAAAAATGTAGTTTGTAAGCTAATTGTTTGATAAAATGTCCATGAGGAGAAAGGGCTATATAAAGTTGTAATTGAGAATCTTTAGTTTTAAATGCTCGAATGGTGTCTTATGATAAAGAAGAGGGTTGAATTGAAGTGGTTGTTGATGAAATTTAAAAAAAAAACTGGGTTTAGCTTTATGTAAAAATTTGGGGAAATATTGCAAATTGGAAAAAATACCCAATTTTAAAGGAGGATAGAAGTTAAATTGGTTATAGTGGCATCAAATTGGAAGACAATGGGGTCAAATTTCCTCTGATGATAAAAGAAATTTCATTTGGGGTAAATAATCCATGCCTGTAAGTTTCATGGTGGTTGCATGTTCGTTGAGTAAAAAAAATAACTTCAAAGAGCCATAACTTCGAACTTAGAAGCCCAGATTGGGTATGGGTGTGGCCATTGGAAAACTAGTTCAAAGGGGAATAATTTTGATGGCTCACATTTTGAAGAAGTGATTAGAATACTTTATAACTTGAGAAAAAAGAGGGAATATTTCTTAATTTTTTAATTGTTTTTTTCTTCTGGCGGAATTGGCAACTAAGGCAGGTTCGTATTCGCGTGACACATGGTTGATTCTGACCAATACCATTATAACCTCCAGGTGCACCACTACACGGTCCAAGCACGTCACACGAGTAAGTAAAGGTTTTGATATGGTGACCTCACATGATAGAGTGCCTTAACAATGCACTCCATCACCGACTGATCTACACCTTGGGGGCGGGAAGATGTCTTAATTTGATAAAATTAATGAAGTGCATATTTACGAGCATTGAAAGAAAATGATACGAACCTAGAATTGAGATGTATCTAGCAGCTTTATTGGTATGCACACCTTTTGTGGATTCAAAGCTACAACAAGAACAAGTAAAGAAAAAAGTTGAAGAATATTATTGAAAAGGAGAAATGGAAGATGGGCAAGGACCTTACATCCATGAAGAAGCTAGAGGCTTGAATATTAGCATAGAAGAGACAAAGTCTAATGAGCATAGAAAGATAATAGAGTCATTAGAAATTATAAAAACTATAAGGAGCTTGAAGATGGAAGTGCAAATCTATAGAGATAATAATGAGGGGATGCTAAAAGCTCAAGAGAATCATCATCACTTGAACACTCATCTACTACAGATCTTAAATCATTTGGAAAAACAAATGGAGAATGGATTGGGTTCAGGATATGAGGAAGGAGGTAGAGTCCATCCAATAAGAGAAAACCATGGAAGATCTAGGCACTCAAGAAGTGTTATTGAAACTCAAAGGCATCATTACTCACCAACACATTTGGAAAGGAATCCATACACATCCAAAGAATCAAAAAGCGACCCAAAAGTGTCCCCATTTAAACATAAAAGGAGAAGGAACATAAGCAAAACCATTTTCAAGGAGAGGTTAGGAAGATCAATCCATCAACCTTTGATGGTGAAAACAAGATGGGAGAGGACGTTGAAGCTTGGTTGTTAGGAATAAGAAAGTATTTTCAACTGCATAATTATTCATCCAATCTAGAAGCCAAAATCACCATATAAAAACTACAAGGAAAAGATTGTATTTGGTGGGATCAACCAAAGCAAATCAAGCACATACATGAAAGGAGGGTTTTTGGAAGTAATTCAAGAAGTATTTCTAGCTATAGTATCTTTCTAAGCACTACTATGACAAGAAGATGTAGATTCTTTGAACTCAAGTTGGGAAAAATGACCTGAGAATAATGTTTTGGGGTTGTTGAGATATGTTAGATATATTAAAGAAGAGAAGGAAAAGATACAAAGGTTCATAAATGGGTGGCTTACATTTTACAAAGATTAAATTCAATTTGATGAACTTAAGACTCTTGAAGAGCCAATCAAGAAGGCCAAATACTTGTATGACCAAAGCAAAGGTAGAGCAGATTTTCAAAAGTCTTAGAGAGAAAAGAAAAAGGACAAGCGAGATCAAAGGGAGAAGGGATTTAAATCTATTTTCTTCAAGAAAAATCATAATACATATCAACAATGTCAATCAACTCAAAGTGGATTTAAGATGGCAGAATCCTTAAGGAAAAGGGTAAGGCAACCAATCAAATGATTTGGATGTGAAGGAAAACATTTTTACATAGATTGTCCTCAAAACAAAGGCAGAATGAGGAATTTGCACCATTTCTATGATGCAACTACAATAGAAAATGTGGGTAGAAACATCCCAAGAATATATGTTGCCCTGGAAAATTGACAGGTAGATAATTATTCAAGCATGATTGAGGTTGAAGATAAGATCACCAATCAACCTATTGAAATTTTAATTGATTCGGGAGAAAGTCATAGTTGCATTGCCCTTAATTTCGTGGAAATATTTCATTTAGAGAGAAGTAAGCATGAGAAGTCATGGTTGGTTCAATTGACTACTGGAACTAAAAGGAAAATTAATGAGATTACCAAAGGTTGCCTATTAGATATGGATGGTGTCATCACTATTGTAGAACTTGATATAATACCACTTGGTTTATATAATGTTCTTGTTGGAATGGACAAGTTGGATGTGCATCATGCTATCATAGATTGTTATAATAAGACTTTCACTTGTCTTGATGAAGAAGGAAAGCAAAGGAT
Source organism: Picea engelmannii (assembly GCA_009831015.1). Lineage (NCBI taxonomy): Eukaryota > Viridiplantae > Streptophyta > Pinopsida > Pinales > Pinaceae > Picea > Picea engelmannii. Next base: position 16,590 of record WSFP011422944.1, on the reverse strand, counting down.
AGTGAAAGGCATCCCAAGACCCATTTCTATAAGGGAGATTTCATCCTTACAACTGAAGAGATGCATAAGGAAAGGGTGTCAGTTCTATGCAACGCGTGTGGAAGAGCCAAGAAAGTGCATAAGCCCAAATCTCGAGGACTTTATACAGCTACAAGAGTACGAAGATGTATTTGGGGAAATACCAAGTTTACCATCAAAAAGAGATATTAGTTTCTCTATTAATTCGATGCCTAGAGCTACTCCAATATCTAAGACTCCACATGGAATGAGTACACTTGAATTGAAGGCACTACAAATGTAATTAGAAGAATTGTTAAAGAAGGGGTATATACACCCAAGTGTCTCTCATCGGGGAGCACCAATACTCTTTGTAAAGAAGAAAAATAGGACTTTGTGGTTGTGCATTGATTTTAGATAATTGAACAAGGTCACTATGAGAATGTTGGACATGCATGGTTTGAACTTGATAGTAGACCAAGTTGATAAGTTTGAGGTGCAACGACCTTGGTATGAAATAATCAAGGAAGAGGTTGAACCCTACTTAAGCACTCTTGGGAAAAATAACCAGCAAGATGAGACAAAGTTCGAAAGATTTTTCGTTGAAGGTGTGGCAAAATTGGTTTGAATGTGCCTCACTTGATGTATGTGAGCCAAATGTATGGTGGTCTTTCTACTAATTCAAGTGACTCAATAGAATTTGGATAGGTTATTGGTGGCGTTGTTGGAAATGCCTGTGCCAACCACTTTCCATCTTCTTTTCATTGACATAATGTTGCAAGGAAACTCACTACCTAGGAGTAAATAGTCAAGCTTAACGGGCCAGTAAAACGGTGCCAAGTTCAGTGGAGAGTTGGGTAGACATTGTTCAACAAGGTTGTATAAGTAGATTGGAATGCAGAAGGAAATCACAGTTTTGGGCATGAAGTAATGCATTATCATGATTTGGATGTGGCGTTTGGATTAGTTATCTGATTAGTTTAGAGTATGAAGGTCGACAATGTGCAAAAGCATGATAGTATGGTTCGGAGTATTGAAATAGTAGTAAGTTTGGAGAAGTGAAGTGTTGGACAATTGAGCGACCTTCTTAGAGAAGGTTGAGTTACGATGGCAATAGTGGCAATGGAAACAACATTGGCATCTGAGAAGCAATGTGTCACGGGATTGGGCATAGGCACTTATGTTCGACAAGCAGTTTGAGTTGTGGGCACTTGTAGGGTGATTCTGACAGTGGGATTGCGAGTGGTTGACGGAGTTGATTGCGAATGGATGTATGATTCTGAGAAACAAACTTTGGAGGACAACAAAGTTTTGGAGACATTGTCGAGGATGGCAACAATTTCATGTTGGGGGCGGAGGGGGGGCTTTCCTTGGAGCTAGCACCGGGAAACCTTGCTCGTCCAATGAGACAGTCATTGGTAGGCTTTTGTTGATCACGGCAGAGAGTTGCAAGTTTGGACGAGCATGCCTTAGGCAGTGTTGCAGGATGGAAAGGCATTCCTAAGTGCTAAAGAGCTTGGCAAATGATTTGGCGAAGTATGGTAGCAAGCTAAGTGTTGTCATGAGAGCCTTCTTATAAAATTCGCACAATGGCTTAGACAATGGATGTGATGTTCCTTAGTTCATGAGCATGTTGGGTAGTAGTTCCTTGGCTTGTGGGCATAGCACCTTAGTCTACAGACAAGCCTGCTAGTTCGATTGGATGGACATTGCAATTTGGGCAGATGTTGACTCAGGGTGACATGAAGCACAAGGAATGGCAAGGAGTGCATTAGACATTGTTCAAGTGGAATTGTTGTGATCGATGAGCGCACAAGACTTTGGAACTCCTTGGGTAGGAGTGCAGGATATGATTGGACATGGACCCAAGGGGTTGAGCATTCCAAGGCTTGGCAATAGAGTGAAGTGGATTGCATTGTTAGGTCCACATGGACATGGAGTATGGCATATGACACTTTAGAAGAAGGAAACGACAAGGCACCTTCCACCTATTAAAAAAAGGATGCAACCATTATGCATTATGCAAAGTCATTAGAGTATCAATTCATTCATTGGTCATTCCTCGAGTGGACAACAAGTTCTGAGGTACTAAGTGTGAGGTTGGCACAATGGTTGGGGCTGATGTTTACTTATGAGCCATCAATAATAACAACAGATTAACCTCTAATTGAATTATTTCTTTGGTAATATCATTCCAGATGTCTACTGATTTTCAGAGTGGGCTAACTCAGGAGCAATCTTCCCTCCCAAGTTACTTTTCCGACACATTTTTAAGTGATGCAGTTTTAAATTTCCGATCGATTTATAAGTTTGATCAATTTTCTGAGCATCTAGATTGGTTTAAAATGGAGCAAAACTCCTAAGATAAGACTCTGAAATGCATGAAACTTTAATCCATACCAAACTCAGACTAACCCTAAAAATCTGACCAGATTCAGGCCTATTTTTTTTTTTAAAAAGAAGAAAAATTACTCTTTAATTAACTTACTCCCTTATTTTCTCCCCCATTGTACAGTGCTCCCAAAACGCCAAAGCGTGCATTGCTACTACCAAAGTTATAGCAAAGTAAGAATGTAGCCGTAGGAATACCAATCTGACAACTTTTGAATATCCGAACCAAATATATTCACACGCGCGCGTATCTCTGCCAACTTGAGATGACAGCCACTCGTTTTGTTTTTAACCATTTGAATATTTTATTTAATATATAAAATACGTCTATAAAATATATTCTTTCATTATAATATATCATATTGAATTTTATATATCTCTTTCATTATAATATATCATAGTGAATATTGCCAGCCACCTGCTCGTTTTGACCAAATACAGTAAAATGGTGGTATTCTAAACATTATATGAAATGATTTTATTTGGGTGATATATTTTGGGATATTTGTCTAAAATTTGGTTAGAAATTGTTAAATTAGTAGATTTAGTGGTTATTTCTGTATAATCCAAATGCTTTAGAAATTTTTCAACATGTTGAATCCATTTCTACATTTAGAAATAGATTTTAAACAATAAAAAATAATAATTTAATACAAATTTATATCATCCAATTCTAACCAAAAAAAAATCATTTCATAAAACAGTTAAACAATACCAATTTAAATGTAATATTCCAATAAAACTAACAAGTTTATGTGGACTACAAGAGTCTTGTATACTATAACAGTATGGTTCTATGTAAACAACTCAGCTACTCATATTTGTAGTGGTGTCATAGAGGAAAATTAAAAAAATTAAAAATAAAACATTATATTATTAAAACTATTATTAAAGCTTAATGAAAGAGATTAATCAATTTAGAGTTGTTATTATCAACTGCTGACAAGTAACATCAACCCCAACCACCCTCCATGAGAATCTAGTTGTAATGTAAGTGTAGAGGGAGACATGTCCCGTCAATTTTCTTAAATAATGCCAATTAGATGGCCAGGCTGGCTATTATACAAGTACACATCACGCACATTCATGCATTTCGAAAAATTAATTGCAAATTGCTAAGCACGTATACTCTGGTGGGTCTTAACTAAGAGTGTAATGTAAATGTTTTATTTTTGGTTTGTTTATTTTTTTTGTTTGATTTTGCACAAAATGTGGTGAGTAATGATTGTATCTGTAAATTTTGAGTGGTTAAATTTGTATAATTTATATATTCAAAAAATTATTAATGTTTTTACAATCAGTGTCATCAATGTCTAACAAGTTGAAAAATTTTGTATATATAATTGCCAAATATCCAAAATAGAAACTTACAATGACCATCTTCTAAAACAAACGAGATTAATTCTGATATAAATATAATCTGTTTACTTCTCAATATACGAAATACTGAAAAAAAAAATACAGAATTTGGAATTACATAATTTTTGCTTTCATTTTGAAAATTTAAAATTTTATATCAAATTCAAAAAATAAATTCACTTAAAATATTAGGTTTAACTACTTATTCACTTACTCATCAAAAAATCCTTTTATTTTAAAGAAAATCCAGATAATATCTCCTCCATTGAACAAACGTAAATCCAACTAAACAACAAAAGAGTCAATGAGTGGGGTCCAATAAATTATGGAGTAAAACACCTTAAAAGATTTGTTATATCTAAATTTATAATTAACCTTTGTCTTTCAAAGTAGGTTTCAAGACTTCAAACTTTAAAAGTAATTTAGGTGTATTTTACAGCTTAGTATTAGGTTGATGTATGATTTCTTGCTTAAATTTAATGTGGGAAATTTGATCTTTCTTTAGAATCAGAGTTAAGATGGATCTATGCTAGTTGAGTAATGATAAATTTTTGTTTGCTAGTTTGTGACCTGCAGGACTAACCTGGCTTGACAAATCTAGACTAAGGGGCATCTAAGCCGTCAAAATCATGAGCCACACCAATGCTTAACATGACTCAATTTTTTGTCCTTGTAATATTCACATATTTTAATTGAAATATAATGCAATACCAATTCGATCGTAGTGGATGTTAATCATCATCATCCTAGTAATTTATAAGGAAGTGAATAAAAATTGATAATTTTTTTGTAAGTTTATTTTTTAAATAATTTTTTTATAAATTTATTTTTTAAATAAATTTATTTTGATTTATTTAAGTTTTGAAATGTTAATAATTTTAACTTTAATAAGTTAATTTTGAAAGGAAATTTTTTAGTCAATTAAGTATAATTGTATTTTTCCACAAAATTGTGATCATATTTGGCAAATTTGCCTAACTTTCTTTGGAGTTATACAAAATTGTGATCGTATTTGGCAAATTTGCCGAACTTTCTTTGGAGTTATACTTCTATCTAGATCTAGTGGAATTTCACTCATGAAACTTACTTAAAAGTTTTGGATAATGAAATAATGGATGGTTAGAAAAAAAAAAGAGTGTGATTTGTGTAAAGATAAATGAATTTTATATTTAATATTCAAATTATAAATTATTGGAGGAAGTTAAAGAGTGGATAAACAAAACCATTTTTTCACCAAAATTATTTCCCAAATGTAATAAGAATTTTGTGAGAAGTTATAATTCCACCTCATTGGTAGGAACTTTGCCCTCATAAATTTTAACCTATATTTTTTTGTTTGTAAGTGAGTATAGGAATCTGTATTACTAGTAACTATTATGATACAAAAGTGGGGATCCTGGTCTGCCTGGAAGGAAACCAGACAAGGGGGTCCCAATTGCTCGAGTTAATAGTTGCGGTGGATGGTACTCGTCTGCCACCATGGGAAACCAGACCAGACCTTCCAAACCCAATTTGAAAATAAACATTGACATTAAGAAAAAAACTAAAACATCCCTCTAAACAAGAGTTGTAATAGATCTGAACTAGCCTATCATTTCCTGGCATTACTGCCATTAGACTAACAAATTATAAAGCCGAAACTATGAGGTGTTTCAGCACCTGAGGGTGTTCCTTCCCGCCCTCCACCTAGCTCTTGTTATCTTCCTTCGGGGAGATCGTGCAAGTCTTCCTGATTTGGGCTGGCGCGCCTTGTCCATCGGTAGGAGTGATGTCCATATGATGAACATAGCGTAGGTACAGGTGGAACCAAGCAACCATCTGCTCCAGCTTGCATTTTTGGTCCTTCTCTACCTCTACTAACAGTTTCAAGATGATAGTTTACAAATTGTTGAGGCGACGCAGGATCTTGTCCAACATTGGCTTGTTTTCCCTATTATCCTCCTAAATGGCTTCTACCTCCTCTGAATGTACTTTCCTGATCAACATCTTGGTTAGTCAGGCCATCTCTATTGTTTTGTGGTAGAGGGTTTCCCTGGGTCGTGTGGCCCTCGAATCAGTTACCTAGTCCACTTCCTGCACCAAGTCATCCCACTCTTTACCTTTGCGCTTGTCCTTTAATTCCTTTTCCCACCGGGTGATGGCCTTCTTCCCCTTTGGCGCAACCAAAGAGTGGAAGGTGCCCTCTACTTATTTTGTTGCCTGCTCCATTCATGTTAATCGTTGCGAACTGTCTGGGACTTCCTTCCCAATGGGGTTCCTCTTCCTGCACATTTTCTTCAGTCACGCCATCCCGCTTTGTTTGTCGAAGCTCCTGCTCTGGCTACTTGGCTTGTACTTCACTTCATAGTTATCCTTACTTTTCCTGCCCTTGACACTATAATAACTCTTACTGTTGCACTCCTTCTATTTATGTATGTTCCTGTTGTCCCGAGCTTCTTATAGGAGTTCCCCCATCACGAGCCTGTACTTCCAACCCTGGTTTACCTGAGGTGGTAAGTGCTTCCATCATTTTTGTTGTTACGAAACGTTTGACCATGATGGTTCGTCCTTTATCCCTGTGTATTCCCCTGCCCTTGCTCGCTTGTGATCCAACTGTGCTTCTCCCCGTACCTGTGTTGGGGGCTGGTGGATCTTTCTTGGTTATCACCAACCCCTCATGCCTTACGTCATTCGTTGTATTCGACTTGTTGCCTGGCCATTCCCCCGTACTTTCCCCACGACTCTTACTCACATATCGGCCTTGCTTCCGATGGCCCACTTGCTGCTTGTTGCAATATTGCATGATAATTGGTGGCCAAGTGTTAGGCAATCATATTCTGCTTGGGTCCCACGTACCTTACGATAGGCCTTGCGTTGTCCTCCTCAATGTGACTTTTCATGCTTAAACCTCCATCACGATATTTAGCCTCCAGATGGTTGCAGTCTGTCCTGAGTTTCCCTCTTGGAATGTTGATCCAAGCATTGTCTAGTTCTGGGCCTTCCTTGTCGACCCCCTCATTGGCGAGTCTGTTCGCGAGAGCATTCACTGACCTACGCACCCACCGCAACTCCATTGTTTTCAGAGTTCTTGGATGCTTCTGGATTTTATGCAAGGAGTGAGAAAGGCGCCAGTGTCTCTGAACCTTGCCCACTCTTGTGCCATTTTGTAGTCTTTTCGTCGTGTTGATAACCAAGGTGGAGTCACCTTCCACAATGGTCTTTGTCATCCTTTCTCGACTTAGAATTTCCAGGCGAAGCTCCAAGGCTCCAAATTTCGCTGCGTTGTTGGTTGAGTTTCCCATGCTACCAGCGTACAGTCAGATGATATTTTCACCACTGTCTCTGATCACTCCACCCGCCCCTACCACTCTCGGATTTCCTTTTGTCGCCCCGTCAAAATTCAGTTTGAGGAACCCTGACGGAGAGGAAGTCCAGTTACGGGATCCTATCTGGAGTTGCAGATCATGCCCCACAGGTATGGTGTTGCTCCATTCTTTTAGATGGAAAAAATCCAAGATGTGGGAGTCTTGGCCTGTGAGTTGAGATTTCTCCTTATTGCAGTTGCGGCTTTGCACCATTTCTTTTATTTGAGTGACTATTGCATCCTTTAGCCTTTCTGTCGGTAGGCTGACATTCCTGAAGATGTTCTGGTTCCTTTCTTTCCAGATTTCCCAGATGATCATCCCCGACGTTAGATTCCAACAAAGGTTCACCATTTTATTTTCGATATAACTTTCATTCCATTTTTCTATGGTTGCGCTAATGTTTCCCCGGACCCTATTGGATTGGCGATAGATGCTTGTCGTCCAATCCCAAATTTTCCCCATGTAACTGCAATCATCGAGGAGGTGATCAATTGTTTCCTCCTTGACCTGACAAAGATGGCATCGAGAGGGACCTGTGCAACCCATTTTCATAAGGTTCTCCCAGGTTAGAATTCGATTGTGTAGTACTAGCCATTCGAACATTTGATTTTTGGCCATTGGGGACTTTTCCAGATCTTTTCCCACTATTGCTCTAGATTTTCTTAGTCCTGGCCTGCGATGTAATGCCATGCTTCTTTTAATTTGAATTCACCCCCATTTTTTCAGCCCCGCCTCAGTTGATCATCTTATTCTGGGACCTCAATTTTCCTTTTCCCCAATTCCTCCTCCACCTTTTTCATGATTGTTTCGATCTGGACTCTATTTTGTGGATTAAGCTTGTCCCAGATATTCCATCTGGCTCTGCCATCCCCTTGCTTCCAGTAACGATGGATTTTTGTTTTTCCTTGTCCAATCATTTCATGTTGGAGCTCCTACCTGTCCGGCATGTCCAGTGTGGGTTCCTATTGCCATGCGTCCTCCCAGAAACTTGTTGTTCTACCATTTATGACTTCTTAGAAGCTATTATTTTGGATCCAGTTCTTATTGCGCCAGGCAAGATTCCAGATGATTGATCCTTCCCTTGTGCCCATGATTCAAATTCGCTCAAATAATTGAATTTTAACATATATTAAAAAGACTCAAATAATTGAATTTTCAGAAAAACTAATTGATAGTACTAAACTTTGCTTAACTTATATAAACAAATTGAAACAAAAGTTGGATTTATCCACTTTTTTAATTCACTCCATTATGTATTATTCATCTTCTATGTTTTATATTTTTGGAGTCATAAAAATATTATCCATCTTCTATGCTTTATTTTTTATGCAGTCATATAATATTTAAGTTATTTACTACCACTCATATTTTATGGACATCATTACTCAATAATGACCAATTTGTCATAAATTTAAACATTATACTTTATTTTTATTTTTTATGGAGTCATAGAGTATATAATATTTAATTTATTTACTACCACTCATATTTTATGGACATCATTACTCAATAATGACCCATTTGTCATAAATTTAAACATTATACTCTGGACACAATGTAATCTTGTAACAAATTTCTCACCCATTGTAAGAATGCCACAAAACAAAAAGTCAATGTTTTAATGATTGGGAATTCTTAAAAAGTCAATGTTTTAATGATTGGGAATTCTTATCAAGTTTTTGAGGATATGAGTAGATTCTGACTTGGAAAAAACTCTTAAATTATTAAATTATCAAGTGTATATTTAATATTTAAATTATTAATTATTGAAGTAAATTAAAAAGTATACAATATCAATTATTTTTTCATATTAAAAAAATCTAATGACAAAAAAGATTGAGTTTGTCTATTTTTTAACTTACTTTATTAACTATTGTCCATCTTCTATGTCTTAATCTTCTCTGTCTTATTTTTTTATGGGATCATGGAGTATATAATGTTTAAGTTATTTACTATTACTCATCTTCTATGGATGTCATTACTCAATAATGATCAATCCAAGTTCTCTTCGGTTGTCCAAATCCCATGGAGTTTGTATTTCAATGATTAGGAACCTTATAGGAACCTTATCATATTAATAGTAAAATATCCAAAAAAATAATAAATTATTATTAAATTAAGAATAAAGTAATAAAAAACATTAATAAATATATAAATAAATAACACATATAAATAATAAGTAGGCTTAATTAATCAATCTAAGCAATAATCAAAACAAGTATCTAGCATAGATCCATTTTAATCAGAGATCTATGAAGCCCCTAGAGGGATCAAATCTCTAGAGGTGTAAACTTTAGCCTTTCCTCAAATTTTACACTCTAAAAATATTTTCACTTCAAAAGATTGAATCCTTCAAAGTGTTGAGTTAAAATGAATTTATGTTGATTATAAAAATTTGAACTGAATCTTGAATTTTGACACAATTTTTATCTAGAAAATATTCTAACACTATGACTAACTGTGAAAACCTAAATGCTCTAACAAAAATTTATGTTTTTTATCAATATTAAATAAACTTAAAAATTAATTATCAATAAATCATCTATTTTAAAAATAAATAATTTGAATATTATATATTCTAAATAATTGATTTAGAAAAATAATTTTCCTCATATAACTAATACGATTAATACAATGACATAAAAATGATTAACTAATCCCATATCATTAAACATCTAGTCCACGTCGTGGAAGGTCTTTGGTTGAGTGTTTGAAAGGCATTGGGGACAACGTTTTCAAATTCCTGAACCTTATTTTCATCATCATCTTTGAAATGAGGGCCACTATGCCTTATCATCTTATTAGTCCCTGCCATGAGACTATAGCAATGAGTTTGCTTTTGATGTGACATTAATTTGCCTTTTACCATATATTTGTGTATGCAATGTAATGTTTAACATAGGAAAACAAATATATATTTTTGGATATAATAAAAATATTTGTGTTTCTCATTTCTAATTGGTTGATAGAATTGAAGTGTTATTGTTCACTTCGCGTCTTTCAATATGTAGAATTAATTACATAATCAATGAATTTCATCAATCACCACATCTAAATACAAAAAGTTGTACTATGTATTTATTATTATGCATTATTATATTTATATTATATTTATTATCTAATATATTATTTATTATTATATTTATATTATATTTATGAATATTATAGTTCCATTAAGCTTACGGTTCATTATACATTTTGAATAACAAACAACCCTCAATTATTATCTTTTGACAAAAAATATTCATTACATGTGCATTTAGTTATATTAAGTTTCATTGTTCAACATGTATTTTCCAACTAACTCGGCAGGGACGACGTTGCCATGCAACTCTTGTTTTTTAAGAAATGGGAAGATATCAAAGAAATAACGAAATCAAAATATGGTTAATAGTTAAGAATAAGGGGTGTGAGACAAGAAAGGGTTTCTTGTCTGATAAACAAGGGATCTCATAAACTTAGTTATGATTTTAAAATTAGATTATTATTATTATTATCATCAAGCAATGCTCACATTCTTCTATAATCCAAAGCCATAAAAATAATTATTTATAGTTTAAGGAACTATATAACTCAACTTCTCTTTACAACGGAAACCACTTGTAAAAGAAAGGATCCCTATTAATTCCAAATATTATATTTTATTTTAAATTTCACTTTGTAATATGATTATTTTTTTAGTGAGAAGGTACACTTTATTTTAACTAAGAAGATACAATTTAGGATTTATCCTTGGTAATATTTTTTAAATAAAGGAAAATACCACCTTAAACACACAATGTTGCCAATTACCTCCTAATCAAATATATGTAAAAAGAAAAACTAGCTAAACAAGGTTGTGTGGCAGCGTAGTCCCTGCCGAGTTGAAGTGGGATAGGAAAAGCACATGTGTTATGCATGTAGTAAATGAAATGACACGTGGCATGTAGAGCACCATTTATTTTTGGAAAGTATATAACAAAATACAATTTGTGCATAGTGGAAGAAATTTTTTTATGACAACACAAATATGAAAGGAGATAAAAAAAAACTGTTTAGTTTAAAATATATTAAATTAGTTACAAGTTTTGAAAGATAAAAATGTATGAGGACATAAATTTAAAGGGAGATATATCAAAAAATAAAAGTCCGCTATATAAAAGTTTGTTACAATTTCAGTGCGTTTGTCATATAGAATGGGATTGGGGCTCCCATGAACCATAAGAGAAATATGTACAAGAAACATGACTGTAGAAAAAAGATAAAGTGCAATACCTGCAAAAAAAATAAATTGAAAGGTATGAGTGTTTGGTTACACATTTCTATTTTAAAAAGTGGAATAACTGGGTTCATAAACAAAGAAGGATGTGATCAGTAGACTTATAGTGATGGTACATATGAGCCATTTTTCTATTTGCTTGCGGCTACCATTTCATTAATGTCGTCGATGGCTGCTGGAATCGTGGCAATTGCATGTTGCCTTTTGTCGGACGCCTAGTTCAATTTCGTTTCGAGCCATTCTTCAATGTAGCTTCTCATTGGGGAGACGTTGATCTCATTCCAGATTTTTATGTTGAAAATACCATTTTTTAATTCTCGGAAGTCGATAGAAAGATTACACAGAGCCTGATGAATTTCCTCATTCTGTACTGAATATTCGACTAGCCATTCGTCGACGTGAGCTTGATCATATTCAAGGATGTCATAAAACTTTTCCAAAGACAACGCCTTAAACATATCAACCTGTTTATGGAAGTCTTGCCTAGTTAAGGGCAAGGAGTTTGTGATTAAGTCGGGGTCTTGGAAGTCGTTGGTCCTTTCGGCTAAGTTTATTCTTGACAGCCTTGTGAATAATTCATCTTTCTTTGATATGGCTTGTTCACATGACTGAACAATGAGATGCAGGTTCTTCACTTTTTCTTTCCAACATGCATTTAATTGACCGATCCGGTTTTTGGATGGAAGATCTTGTTGTCTTCTTTTTGTTTCTGACATATTGTTAACAATGGTGCCAAAAGGAAGGACCGTGTTTAAGTAGAAATTTTCTTCACCTTTTAACTCCGCCTACAAATGTTCGAGCAAACTATGTGCCATGGTTCCAAGGGAGGCAATGGTTTGTGATGCTTCCTACACCTTAGTATCCAATTCCATTCTTTTCTTGATATTATTCTCCACATATCCTCTACAGGATGCGAGGAGTTTGGAGGATCCTTTTAAGTTGGCTGCAGGGGTGGCAGACATGGCTATTGCCAAAGGATTGGCAAGCAATGGCATAGGAATCAAAGCTTCTTCCAATTCCTTGACTCAATCCTTCAGTCTGGCACTCTTGACCTCGATGCCTCCAATGGAATCATGAAGTGCATCTCCGCTCACCTTGTGAATTTGACAGATTTGGGACGGCCGCATGTTGGCAACGTCAACCTCTAAACGAGATTTTCCTTTCTTATTTTTTACATTTTTTTCTCAATGATCAATTTTTTGGACTAGTTGTCAAAAACAGCGCTCTAGAACACGAAGGATTCATCTTCGTCAAAATTTTCGGTATCGAATATGTCCATTGGATCGCTATGCTGGATGGCATCTCTGGGCTGATCAAGGTAGCGGAGCATGCTATCCAGATCAGTCTCAAGTTCCATGTTCTCACTTTGAATTTTCGGCTCTTCCGCCTATCCCACATTTTTTTTTCTCTTCTTGTCTACTGGAAGCTTGTGAGAACTATCAATTTTAGAGTGAAGAATCTCGTTATCTCCTCCTCCATTTGAAGAACTCGAATTTTCTTTGTTGTTGTAGTGGGTCATTGCAGCGATGCTCCTGGATGTCGTTCTTTTTGGAGTGATATTCGTCGATTGAACACTCTTGTCACTGGGGCCTTTCCCCTGTTGCTTGTACAATTTAGTACTACTTTGCAGTGTGTCTAGGTCGTCGACATCAGAAGAAGGAGCGTTGTCACCAGTGTCTTTGTTTTCGAATAGGTTTTTTTTGAAAAAACAATCGTTGAGGCCAAGTGTTTGTAAATGTTGTCGAAAAATATTATGAGGGTCAAACCCTCTTAGGCTTTCAGCATATCTCAAGTTGAAGTTGCTAGAATGCGCTGCGAATTCGTAGAAACAACAGAGGCCCAATAGAGGCCCAATTTAGAAAAAGGGGAAGCACTCGGTCGAAATGCATGAATCTGCCAACCCATGCAGCAAGGCATTTTCGGAAGAAAAAAAAATGATTAAGTAACTAGGAAGAGAAAATACAGGGGATAAAAGAGTGGGAAAATAGAAAGGCAGAGAGCAGTTTTCGTAAGCGTGAATTGGTTTCAAACAAGCTCCATTGTTGCAAAGCCATCATTTTCTACTAATTGTCAGCAAATGCTTTGTTGAAGATTAGATTTTATTGTCGGATACATTCTTCCATGACTCTAACATTTTAACTTAAGTATTCAACTTCTTGCATTATGGGTTGTTAGAATTAAAGCTTAATAATTACATGTCTAGAAACAAGAATGATGATTTTGTTGCAACATTGTAATTTGGTATTGCTATGTTCTATCTGCATTGCAAATAGAATTGAAAGTTGGTTTGAAACTGTGTGTAATCCATTTTTTGTTTGCATAAAAACCTGGTGGATCGACACAGTACATTGTCATATAATTGTTAGATGCTCCATCTTAGAACAAATTACCTAAGTAAATACAATATCGAATAACTACAAGACCACTAAACCATGTCAATGAGAAGAGGCGTTAAATCCAGAAAAGAAGCAACAACAAAGATTCCAAGGCAATTTGTTTTAATAGAAAATCCATTAAAAAAAAAAAACACCGAGTATTGTACATCTATCCTTAGAAATTGGACCCAGTTCTTTGGGCCAAAACATTGAACGTATCTTCCACAAACACAGGCATGGGATCTGCAGTATGCAGGATCCTTGCAGTTTTCTCCTCGATTGATCATCCTGTGGTCAAATTGATAGTTCTCAGAAGCTTCCCATGAGGAAGAAGACAAAAAATGTTGCAGGGACAATGGAATAGCCCTTAACTGAAAGTTAGGACACAACTAGAAATCACCTCTGCACAGTCGAAGAAACTTCAGGGACACATGTTTCACGTGCAATTTCAGAGGCCCAAATTAGTCCATTCTGGGTGGAAGGAGATGAATAATAGAAATATGCCTTGCACCAGTGGGAGTTCTGGTCCTCATTCCTGAAGATGTTAATTGTATATCCAGAGAACAGAGTAGTAGTCCCGCAATTGAATATTTTTTTGGCTTGAAATATATCTATGGGGGCATCAACATATCATTTCCTTAGAATGAAAGTCTTCCACCCAGAACGGACTAATTTGGACCTCTGGAATTTCTACTTTCAAGCTGCAAATCAGTTATTGCGTTCAGTGTCAGTTTCTTTTCTGAAACTCCTTTTGGTGTTGTCAAGACTGCCATCATTGAGTCGGGAAGTTCCACCCATTATGGTTGATTTCAATTTGGGCACAGGAGTGGGAATAGTCTCTGCATTTCCATCATCCATTGTCATATCATCGCCCATCAGATCATCTTCTTCCGACTCGGAATCCATGACATCAACCTCTGCGCCAGCCATCAATGCAACTGGGTAGGTTCTTTGAGAAGGCAGGGTTGCCTTGGAATTATTTGGCTTGAAATATATCTCTCAGTGTACCAAGGGGCCATATCTTTTTTTTCTCTTGGGCGGAGGAAGATGAGTAGTAAGAATATGCCCTGGAATACTAAAACCTCTGGCCATCATGCCCGAATGTGTTTACTATATCTGGACAGAACTGTTGCCACAAGTTAACGAGAATTTATGTTTGCTCCAAACGATGTTTGAAATGAAAATTGGGGAGGGATAATATAACCCTCCACAAATTATGGTTTAATGCGTATCAATGGAAGATATCCTCAAGTATTTTGTTGATCAATGATGATCTCCAGGGTTCGTGCGTAATGAGTTGTTACCATTAAAGCTCACTAATTTCATATTTAGAAAAAAGTGCGAAAGTGGCGATGACGACGAAGAGCGATTAAGAATTAGATATTTCTTAAAGGTGCCAACTGGTCGGCACACGAAATAGATTGCATCATGTTTGAAATGAATACTTGGAAAGGATAACACTCTTCTCCACAAATATTGGTTTAATTCGTAGTAATGACAAATCTTCTCCGGCCTTCTGGACATTAATGACAATATTAACGGTTCATGCAGGATGAACTACTAGCATTAAAGCTTAATAATTGTGTATCTGAAAATAAGTACGAAGGTAGCGGTGATGGCGAAGAGAGACCAAGAATTGTACATTTTGTCCACCCACCAACCCGCGAAACACATTCCAAGAAATGCCCAAGTATGGAAAGTGGTCGGGCAGGTTACAAAAAAAGGGCCAGAAGATATATATAGGAGACATGAGGAGCCTATGGTCATATTGCATCTCAGTGACAGATAGCGGCCGCCAATTTGTATATCACAAAATTTTGGGTGATGTTTGTGCGTAGGGGAACAGCGGAAGCGCAATGTCAAGAGGGAAATTTGTATATTGTGGAACTTCGGGTGTTGTATATAAAAGCATGAGACATTCAGAAAAAGGACCAAGTAAACAAAAAGCGAAAACATACGAGATGAAGGGGAATTTGTTTTCTAATTTGTAGATCATGGAAGTCTGGGTGCTATTTGCAGGCGGCAAAACAATGGAAACACAATGTTGAACCTGCCTATGCAGGAACCCGCGATTCAAAAAGTTTTTTCAATATGAAATGAGGAAGCAGTCGGTTGGACCGATGATATAAAAGTAACAATGGAAATCTGAATACGTGAATCTTCCAAATCTCGCACCTAGACATTTTCCGAAAAATGAGTAATTAAAGAAAGGGAAAGCAGAGGGAAAAAGAGAAAGCGGATGGCAATTTTCGGAAGCGGGAATTGCTGTAAGAAAGCACCATTGATGGTATTAACAGTAACCATGGAGTGCATTAAATATGTTAACAGTTTATTCAATCAAGGAATAGATACAACGAGCGATGTTTATAGTTTCCAGGATCTGTTTCTATAAGAGAAGCATCGAAAAGTTACAAGGAAATCATTTTTTGGATGTTAAAGTAAATTTTTTTGTATTGTTATCTTCACCACAAGTATAACAACGACGAATTTGAATTTTAATGTCCTCTCATCCATATGATTATTCCATTAGACTTCACATAGTATATATTCTTTTATTTCAATTTGTTTGCTACTTTTTAAATCACGGAAGTCACGGTGTTGTTTGCAGGCGATGGAACAATGGAAACGCAATATTGAACCTGCCTATCCGGTAACTCGCCTATTCGAAAAACCATGAGCCAAAAAGTTTGTACAATATGAAACGGGGAAGTGGTCGATCAGGCTGTGTAACACCCTGTTTCCCCCAGATTGTAAATATAACTAAACTGGCCAAGGACTATGGAAAAACTCATAAGTATGAATATGTGCTGTAAATGGACCTGCAGGAAGAGGTCAATGAATGTAAATGATAGTTTGAATTTATTAC
>ML864008.1:19502-35094 GCA_009831015.1 Picea engelmannii | reverse complement strand
TCACAGACATTAGATCCTTCATGGGATTGGCAGGATACTATAGGAGATTTATAAAAGATTTCTCCAAGATTGGTTGTCCAATAACTTCCCTTCAGAAGAAAGGAAAGAAATTTCTGTGGACACAGCAATGTGAAGAAAGATTTTAAACCTTGAAACATTTACTAACCCATGCACCCTGTTTCCCCCAGATTGTAAATATAACTGAACTGGCCAAGGACTATGGAAAAACTCATAAGTATGAATATGTGCTGTAAATGGACCTGCAGGAAGAGGTCAATGAATGTAAATGATAGTTTGAATTTATTGCAGAACTGCTAAGAGGGGATGTGCGCAAAAGAGACCACGATGGTGGTGGAGGGCACCTTGAAAAAGGGGCGTTAACTTCCACTGATAATTTAATACCGTATTTGGACTCCACTGGCCCGGAGAACCAAAAGCGGCTCGCTGGCCCTGAAAATTAATGGCTCGCAGACTGGTAGGCAGATGTCTTGATGAGGGATGGGAGGGTGAACCGCCCATCCGTAGGGACGTTAGGATTGATCAGTGCGAGGGAAATCGTGCCACACGCAACCTCACGAGAGGATAAGGCATATGGCTGGAACGATTGAAAGGGCGGACGCGAGGGGAACTCTGGCAATTTTTTTACGCAGAGTAAGTGATCGCAGAGAGGGGGGATTGCAACCTTCGCTCCTGGACACTGGTAGATAGAGAGACGCGGGTCTTAGGAAATCGTGGTCTCAGCTCGTGGGTGGCTAGTGGTACATCCTTTTGGAGTCGCTATGCCTACGGTTGGGTGGAAATGAGCACCCCTCTCAGCAGTCGCTTCCATTGCTGAACTTACTTCTGATAAGTGTTTTTCCCATATTGCATCTGGAATTTATATGCTGTCACATACATTCATAGACTTGTGGAATTGTACATGTTTTCCTGTGTAGAAATGTTTGTGTATTAATTGATGATAAGGAGTAGATATTAGCTCATGGAACTGTGAAATTGTAAAGGATTGCAGCATGAGAGTGTTTGTGTTACGCTTGATATGAATAAGTTGATATATGCTTATCACAAAGGATACCACGCACGACGTACATTGATAAAATGAAGCCAATCGTGCCCAACCATTCTCGGGAAGTTGTCTTCCTTTATCCGCTCCCGGAAATGACCCAGTAAGAATCCCCTCACAGAGATTCCCTCCTTGGAAAGGTTCGCCCCAAACCTAGAATAAGGATTCGAACACACAGGCCTTATTAACCCTGCACAAGGAGGAACGATCTCATTACGGTTCCCAGGTAGTAGTGTTGTGAGGAGTGACAAGTCGACGGATGAGATCTCGTCGGAGGAACCATAGTCTCTCATGACCATTAGATAGATGAAAGTAACGCAGGTGTTACATACCTTTCCCATGTCCTCCATCATCGTGAGCAACGAGAAAATGGGGATCACAGAGCCCAAGATTCAAAGGAAACAAATCTAGATCGTTAGATCTCGGTCCAAATTACCCGTCAGCTGAGGGATTTGGAGAAGCTGCGCATGGGTTAAGCACCGGGGTGGGCGTATGAGGAAGGGATATGAGCCATCAGATCTAGGGTAGAAATCCCGTAAGCCGTTGATCTCGGCAAAACACGTGTCAGCGTTTGAGAGGCGTCGAGATTTTTACCATCGAAGATTTGGGGAGTATAGATCTGTTGCATATGGAAACCACGATACGCGATACTCTGATACAATCAGGACCATCCATTAGCGGAGATGTGTGGCGAGAGAGCCGAGGGAGTCGGAGATCGACATATCGGGTTTTTGAATACATAGAACTCTCGCCATCCGGAATCGCGATCCACGACTTACCGATAGGATCTGAGTCATCCATCTGAGGGAAAAGTGTCGGAGTTTATGGCGCTATCGGAGTTTGACGCATTGGAGAATCGGAGTGCTCGAGGCCATGAGAACCAAGACCTCATAAGTCCCGAAACCCCAAGAATCAATCCGGGCCGTCCGTCCGCGAGGACAGGTGGCAAAGGATCGGGTGCCTTCGGAGTTTTGTTCATCGGAGTTTTCGATGGTAAGGGAATTGTGCATCAGGACATCATGACCCGCGATTTATCGATGAGATCTGAGGCGTTCATGACGAGGACGCGTGTCAGAAGATTCTGAGGGTTCGGGGTTCGGTAATTTGGGATTCTCGATGACAAGAAACTCACGACGGGAGGAATCGCGAAATCCCAAAACGCGATGGTCCCCTAGTTATAGCACTCCAGTGGAGGATAGGTGTCACTCCACGCCATCATAAGGAGTGTGGGCCATAGGCACTGGAATAAGGGACAAATGTCGGAAGACCAAGCTTGGCTGTGAATTCACGCCAAGTGGCATCGGGGATTGGGGAATCGAAATTTCGAATGCATGTGCATCGCGACATTATAAACCCCGAAACCACGATGGGTAGTTATAGAGTGGTGGACATATGGTAGAAGGTCACATGAGAACAGAGATAGCCTAGAGGGCTAGTGCGTTAGGGGCATATCGGGGATCGGAGAATCGCGAGTTCCGAGGACTTGTGAATTGCGACATCAGGAAACCCGAAACTCCGATAGGAGTTGCCCCGAAAGGAGGTAAGACCACGACCGTAAAGGAAGTGAACCACAGGCTTGGCCTAGGGAGCTAATGCGTGAGGAGTGCATCAGAATTCGGAGGAATGCAAGTCATAGGGGTGAATGAGTTTGACATTAGAAACCCCGAATTCCGATATTTCACCAGGGGTTGGTATTTCGCAAATGCTGGCTTTCTGGAGATTTCTCACTTGAGGGAGATAAATCCGAAATTTTTAAAATTATGATAGTGGGTGTGTTACATTTTGACACCTAGAATTTGGTCTAAGGTTGTCTGAGGATGTCATGTAATGTATAAATAAAGGTTTAGAAGACCTGGGAGGGTTGGTTCTAGCTCAATTATTGGTTGTTATTCATTGTTGTTACTATTACTATTGTGGAGAGCAATATTGATTTTGTATTTTGGATCTTTAGTTGGGTGCGAAGATCAACCCATTAGCTAGGTGCATAGGGAGGGGAGAGAAAGAGAGAAAGAAGAAGGATCTGTAGCTAAGTGCACATATAGAACTATATGTTTTCATGTAATATATAAAGAAAGACAATTTTGTGGATGTAGCCCTAGAGAGAGGGTGAACCACATATATCTTTTTGTTCTTTGTGATTGATGTTGTGTTATTTGTCCTTTGATATATTGTTAATGCATTGTTGTGTTAGATCAAAGATATAACTTTGCAAAGTGAGCATAATAGTGGTAAAGAACATCTAGATTGTTTTGCATTGATTTTCCTGGATTCACTTTGAATTTCCTCTAGTTTTAGACACCTATGTTATGAAACCCCCCTATTTCTACTTCAGGTGAGACTGCATCTACTTCACAGGTGTTGCTAAAAGGGCCAGTAGTTAAGGCTTGTTGGTGCGTTGTTAGAGTTGAACCCTAGGTATGCCCCTGTGCCAACAAATGGTTCTGTTTTCGAGACCGAGATCTTCTTGAGGGAATGCTAAGGTGGTTTCCATCGAAGACAGAGATTCTGAAGTGGATAGAAGAATAAGAAAAGGACTTCATTGAAGCTTAGAACAAGAATCCTATCATTTGTACATAATATTGGTTGGGAAGGTAAATATTCACCGACATACACAAGATTTTCTTTGGAGGAGTTCATAAAGAGTTATATGAGTGGTTAGCCAAATTAGTGGATACCCAGTTTGAGATCATATCTAGACCACCTGTGTTTTGGACAACAACACTGATCAATAAATTCAAGAGAGTCGATAACGTTGTGTCTAGAGAAGTGGATCTCTGGTTTGATAGAACTATTGGAGGGTACATTACTAAGTTCACTATCGATAAAGTATAATCGTATAGTCAAGAAGAGAGGTATTTCTTTAAGGGACCTAGAGGAAAGTTCCTACACTTTTTAAAGATAAGGATTAAAATGCTATTGCATGAGAATAATATCCTAAAGATACAGTGAAGCTCATGTTCAAGAATTCAGACAGCGACAGTGACACACAGGCTGGACACATGCGTAGTGGGATATTGTTCAAAGAGGTTCCTATCGTAAACCTATTTAAGTAGAACTATGGAGACGAGGGATTCGACAGTGGAGAAGAAGTAGATCTAAAAGATGAAAAATATTCAGAGTCCACAAGAACAAAGGAGGTAGGATCAGAAGAACCTCATCGAGGAGAACCAAAAACTTCAGGAACCGCACCTACTATTGAAGTAAGTACTATTACTCCTCCTGTTGTTTTAACATCATTACCTAACCAAAGTAACTAGAGTAGTCATAGAAATCAGAGTATCGTTACAAGAAGTTTTTCACATACTCAGTCGAGAAACCCAGGAAGATCTATGGAAGATGAAATGAGGTTACCCATCTTCAGAGGATATGGATCTGAAGATCCCGATCAACATTGGTTCCTATGAAAATTTGTTTGGAGCATTAATAAATTCACCAATGAAGTTGTTAAGAGAACTCAGTTTAATACTACCTTGAGGCATCATGCCCTGAACTGGTATATGAAGTTTTCTTCAAGACCTGGACAACCTAAACTATTGAATGACATTAAGACTTCTTTGAGTTCAGATTTCAAGAAACCCAAGTCGGAGTAAATGTGCATAACAAAGTTGAAATAAATAAAGAAGAAGGTCATTGAACCTGTTTGGGAGTTTGATCAGAGGTTTAAGTCCCTAAAAATTCATTTAAGTTTTCAAATCCCAGATGAACAGAATAAATAATGGTTCATCACTGCCCTCCTGCCACATATCAGATTTCCTCTTATTCAACATAAAGTTTCTTTGTAGGCTAAAGCTCTGGAGATTTCTATCAAACTAGAAGCAACCCTGGTAGGAGAATCCAGTCTAGGTATGAGCTGTATTTTAAATCAGTTGACTAGTTTATCTTTACAGGTGGAGGATATGAAGAAAGAAAAAGGAAAAGAGAAAAGATAATATATCTGGTGTATTAGATGTAAATCAAAATTCCATGATAAAGAGCACTATACCCTATTTCATGAATACTTGGCTTCTAGAGAACCTATCCCTTTGAAGCAAGCTACTGTACCTTGGTGTGAGGTATGTAGAACTAGACATCGCCCTGGTGAATGCTACTATATGAAAAAATATGTCCAGACACCTACCAATGTTTACTTCACATTTTGTACATATGTGGGGCATGATGAGAAGGATTGTAGGGCTTATGATCTCATGCATGAAATATTAAGGGATACATATAGAATTCAAGGAGAAGCTCAACAATAAGAAAATAGTGCACAGTTCAACTCCCCAGGAAGAGGAAATTTAAACCCTCATGGTAGATTCAAAGGAAGAGGACGAGGAGGAGGTATGGGTTGAGGTAGAGGTCAGATCATTTTCTATAACTGTGCATAACCTAGACATTTGTCAATGGATTTTCAGAACCATTGTACTACTTGCAACTACTATAACTCGTTTGATCATGTTATTGAAGAATGTCCAGTGTTGTTAGCTAAACTTCAAGAGAGACGAGGGGGAAACCAACATGTCCAATTAATATCAGTAGAACCTCACGGTGAGAACCCCAAAGTCACTGCCATTAATAGAGGAGGTGTTGTTACAAGAGAAGATAGGGTGACTCCAAGAAAGACTACAAAAGGATCAAGGATCAGAAAATCTACAGAGAAGGCACAATTGTTTGATCCAAGGAGAGAGAGGCATACTTTTGAAGAAGCAAGGGAAGAATTTGTAGGAGAAAAATCTTGTTCATCTAAGGCACAACCAAAATTTATGGAATGAGAAATGCCACCAAAATTTGATCATTCTGTCTTAGATAAACAAGGAAAAGAGGTAAGCAAGCTTGTGGACTTCTCATACACTTGTATCAATTTGATTAAAGATAAAAAAATTGTGCAAGAATTACAAAACCTATTAAGACAATATGAAATTGGGAGAATAGATCTATGTTGGGTAGAGATGTGAATAAAGTATCAAGGAAAAGAAGGAAAAACAAGGAATTACACCTTAGTGCTCAGATTCGAGACTACGATGTGGACTATGTGGTCCTTGACTTGGGATTAGAAGTAAATATTATGACAAAGCATACTTGGGCATTGATGGGAAAACATAGATTGATTTACTCTCCTATCAAGCTCAGGATGGCTAATTAGTAGGCAATAATCCCCTTTGGAATACTAGAGCATGTCCCCGTAGACATCGATGGGGTAAGGAAATTTGCAAACTTCAAAGCAATTGAGATTGTTGATGATAGTTGTCCTTATCCTGTGCTATTAGGAATTGATTGGGATTTCAAGAATTCAACTGTTGTTGACCTAAAAAAGAGAAGGATGACATTTGAGGGCAATGTCCTGAAGGTCATTTCACCTATGGACCTGGATGAAGGTCCCAGATGCACATAACCTATTACAGAATAAGACCGTGCATACAAGCTAGAAAAAATATACAAACTAACAACAAGACAGTAGGATTATATTAATCCCACAGTAGATGGAAATCTCAGCTGGCGAAGTGAAAGTGCACATTCATTAGATTCAAAGGAAGCATTGGAAAACTGGTATAACATAATGTATGAACTCTCTACATGGAGATGTGCTAGGTTGAACAAAGAAGTTTGTTGGATGGGCACATAAGTAAGTAATCTTCCTACATTCAATGGTTTGAATCATTTAGAGAAATTTCTAACTGAATTTGAGAGAATCGTACCAGTAAAATAGAGGATGTTTGCATTGTATGAAGCCTTGAAATCTAAACCAACTAGATGGTGGGGAAAACACAAGAAGAACATCGCAGAATGGGTACAATGTCGCACCTTACTGACAGTGTGTTTCTCAGACCAAGATGAGGGATGTGAAGTTTGATACACATGTCAGAGTTGTCCTAAGGACCATGTGTAAAGTTTTGAGGAATCCTAGAACAATATTCCTCAAGAAGAGTGGGTACATAAGTTCATTAACACATTGGATACTACACCTATCAACTGGTACCTTCAAGAAGAACTGCACCTCATTACTACAGACTGGTTTGGAATGAATCAAAACTTTATAACTACATTTTTATTTTAAAGTCAGTACCCTATAGTATATCAGGCTTTACAAATTGTAAGACAGAAGTTCTTTGAGGAGGCACCTAACCTCCCTTTTACCTAAGAAGGAGATGAATGGATTACGCCTCTTCAGCAATTACAAGAGTGCTACAATATTAATGTTGATGAGGATTGAATTACCCTTTGTTGGACATCCCATTAAAATTAAGAAGGTTAATATTGGAACAGAGAAAAAACCTAAGTTGGAAAATGTTGGAGACTATTGGGATGATGCTAATATTAACAAGATCAGAGAGCTATTGCATGAATATTAGGATTTGTTTCCAATGAAGTTCATAGACATGAAGGGAATTAAAGGTCCCATGGGAGAAATTAAGATCCCCTTGAGACCATATGAAGGACCCATCAAGAAGAGACCCTACAAAATGAATTCCAAATATAAGCAGAAAGTTAAGATTGAACTGGATAGAATGTTGGAAGCAAGAATCATAGAACCAGTTGAAGAATCTGAATGGATCAGCCCTATGGTGGTCTAAGATAAGAAGTCAGGAGAAATCATAATTTGTGTAGATCTAAGGAAGATGAACGATGCATGCCTACATGGTCCATTCCCTACACCTTTTACTGATGAGGTTCTAGACAACGTAGGAGGAAAGGAGGTCTACTCATTCATAGATGGATTTTCACGTTATCACAAAATCAGAATTCCTAAGGAAGACATACATAAGACCATATTTGCAACAAAATGGGGTTCTTTTCAGTACATTGTAATGCCTTTTGTCTTGAAGAATTCACTAGCCATCTTTTCTAGGGTGGTGGTCGAACAATTTAAGGACTGTTTACACAAGTTCTTGGAAGCATACTTTGATGATTGGATTGTTTTTATCCTAATGAAAGATCATATTGAATGCTTGAGATTAATGTTATATAAGTGCAAGAAATGCTAGATTTCTTTGAATCTAAAAAAATGTATCTTCTTCTGACCCTTTGGAGTGTTTCTAGGGAATATTGTGTGTAAATAGGGATTGTTGGTAGATCCTTCCAAGATTGCTATCATTGTCGATCTACCCCCCCTACTTCAGTTAGACAGTTGTGCACTGCACTCGGACACACTGGATACTATAGGAAGTTTATTAAGGGTTATGCACATATAAGAACACCTATGGTGAAGCTACTAAAGAAATATAGCAAGTTCCAATGGACAAAAGAATGCCAACAGAGCTTCGACACATTAAAGTAGAAAATGGTTACTGCGCCTATCTTTGTTTTTCTAGATTGGAGTAAGGAGTTCACTTTTCATTTCGATGCTTCATATATTGCATTAGGAGAAGTTTTAGCACAGCGAGGTGTAGGGGACATTGACCACCCTATAGCCTTTGCAAGCATGAATATTTCTACAGCTAAAAGGAATTATACTACAACCGAGAGAGAAGGCCTGGCTATGGTATATGTGCTGCAAAAATTTAGACACTATTTGTTGGATGCACATTGAAGATGTTCATTGATCATTCTACATTGAAGTACTTAGTCAAGAAGCCAGTGTTGGGGGGAAGTATATGCAGATGGATACTACTATTCTTGGAGTATGAATTTGAGATTGTGGTCAAGATAGGAAGAATGAATAAAGGACCTGATCACTTATCCAGGTTAGAACATGGACAGGAACCTACCAGTCTGGAGGATACACTTCCAGATGCACAGTTGTTGGACATCAGAAAAGTCGATGATCAGTTCGTCGAGATAGTTCAGTTCTTGTCCACATGAATGGAACCTTGTGAGTACACAATCATTCAGAAGAAATAGTTGGTAGTTTGCGCTACTGACTTTCAACTTATAGTTGGACAGTTATATAAGATGGGACCAGATGAGACCCTGAGAATATGTTTTATGGAGGCAGAAAGACCATTGGTTCTTGCAGAAGCACATGAAGGCATCGCAGGAGGACATTGTTTATGGAAATCAACAACGCAGAAGGTTCTCAGAGATGGCCTCTGGTGGCCTACTTTACATAAGGATGCTAAGGAATACTATAGATCCTATTATGTATGTCAAAGATTAGGAAAGCCTTCTATAAGGGATGAGATAAATTTAGCACCGCAATTAACATTACAAGTATTTGAGAAATGGGCTATTGACTTCGTGGGACATGTCAACCCACTGGGAAAGCAAACATGAGCTTGATACATCATTATTTCTATAGAGTATTTGACTAGATGTGTAGAAGCAAGAGCAGTTAAGGAATGTAGTGGAGCTACAGATGTGCAGTTCATCTTTGAGGATATTATAACCAGATTTGGATGCTCAAAGAGTTTTATGAGTGATCAAGGCACACTCTTAATTAAAAAAACTATCGAAGCCTTGACTCAGGAATATAAAGTTCACCATCAAAAGAGCACACCATACCACCAAAAGGAGAATGGTATAGTCAAAGATTTCAATAAGATCTTGGAGACAATGCTAACTAAGATTTGCAAAGTTAATAGAGATGATTGGGATTTAAGAATTCCAGTAGTATTATGAGATTATAGAACTACTTGCAATAATTTAACAACGCAGACCCCATTTAAGTTAGTATATGGCTTGGAAGTAGTAGTACCTATGGAATACTTGGTTCCTAGTTTACGAATTGCAACAATTATAGGTATGGATGACATAGGTGATGTCCAAGACAGGATTGCGCAGTTGCTGGAACTAGAGGAAGACAATTTTATTGTAGGATTTCAACTGCAGGTATAAAAAGAACGAGAGAAGTCTTACCATCACAGACATATCAAGAGGAAATAACTTAAGAAAGGAGATTTGGTCCTATTATATGAAAAAAAGTTTATGAAGCATCTAGGGAAGTTTAGGACACATTGGCTCAGACCATTTGAGGTTGCCTATGTCACAAAAGGAGGAATTGTGCAGTTGAAAACTATTAATGGAGAATGGAAGGATGGGTTAGTGAACGAGAGCCGATTGAAGCTATATTGTGACAACCATATTCCTCACAACTCTTAGTAAAAGCTAAGGAAGAAGGGTATAGGTACGGGGTGCAGTTGAAACTGGGTACAAAAAAAAGAAAAGACAGTCTACACAAGATGGGGAGGGACAGAGCAGAAAGAACAGGTTGCTCTGTGTATTCTGTATTTGAAGTGATACCAAAGGCTCAGTATTGCAGTTACTCTGGACAAGTCACATGTGAGTGTTGGGGGGTTGTTGGCCATTGGTTATGTAAGGAATAAAGGTGAAGTACGAACTGTGTGGAAGGCACATAAATCAAGGAAGGGTCAAAGTGGTTAAAGAAGAAAAAAAGAAGGAGTGAAGTATAGTAAAAGCTATCCGTTGGAAGAGAAGATCAAGGAAGATAAAGAATCAATGAAGACGGATCGTGGACAACTCAACAAATGGAAGAAGACACGAACAGATACATTGGATCACCTCATGGAAAAGGAGAAAGGACAGGATGGCAAAGCCCTAAAAATGTTGGTTAAGTGGACCTAGGGTTTTGGACCTAGGGTTTTAGACTTAGGGATTTTATGCAGCCCCCCTACCTTCGCAGGGTCTGTCGACCTCTTGGTCACTGGATCTTCACAATCTAAGTTGTATTAGATTTTTGATTCCTCACTATAATCTTCAATAAATATCCACAGGTACTTTTCATGAAACTTCACCAGTGCGAAAAAGAACCAGGCACAAGATTATTTCCACGTGATCACCTATTGTGACCACTCGCCTAACCAAAAGGCATTTCATGATTTCATGTATCGCGTCTTTGTATGTGAGTCACCCCAACTCTTTCGATCTCCAAAATACTGATAAGGGTCTAGCGCATGCTAGCTCCTCCATTATCCTCCTTCCATATGAATCCTCACTATGACCTAGGGCCAAACCTTCCAATCTCTTCACGATTTTGTGTTTCACGAAGTCTGCTTGCTCATCCTTTTGAAACCCCAACTTGTGCGTTATGCTCACCAGATCAACGGTCCACAATCCTGTGATCCAACGGTCCTCATCTCTTTTTTTTGTATTTGAAATTTTCATTTCATGAAGTTGGAGGACCACTCACCTCCCTTCTCCTAATATCTGAACTCCCGATATCTTCCTAGACAATCAATGGTCCACTCTCTCTCTTCAATCAATGACTGTTATCCTTTTGCAAACTTAGATTTCACGAGTTCTCACAACCCTGTCTTTTGAATTTTCCACTCTGTGAGTCAGCAAAATGTTGATATCTTGCCACGTGTCCTTCCCAACACCAACGGCTAGGATCGACTCACTCTTCCCTTTGCAAATATTTTGCAGTACGTTTTCTCGAACTCCTAGATATGCTGCCACCTGTCAACTCGGACGATGGATGGTTCTAATGACTTCGGAAATTATCTCGTACACTTTCCTTAGGATCCAATAGTTGTTGGCCTAGGCACTCATATCTGACGGTTGAGATATGATATCCTCCTATGCGTGATCCTTCTATCTGGACATGGGTCCCAACGATCCAGATATTTTCTCGCGAATCAGAAGTTCACGTTTCGCGACTTTGGAAAACAACCTACTCCATTCTCAAAACTCCGGATATCTGATTTTTTGAGACTTCCTTTCCAATGAAAGAAACTAATGGTTCGATCCTCCATTAGATCAATGACTCACTATCTCTCTTGAGCTTGCGTCTTCTCGATTACTTAGAATATTTCTCAGAGTTCAAAGGTCTCAGCCTTTTATTCTCCTACGAGTATGACTCTTGTATATCGTTAAAACTTATGAAAAGTGATATCCCTTCTGATATTTGTCCTTAAAATGATTTCAATTTCCCATGCACACCTTGGGTTCTCTGGATTTCGATAACTCAGTTTGAAGGATTTATTGAAAATAAATTCTTCTCTTCCACCTGGTGTTCCTCTATTTCGGTTCTTCAAGGCTTTGTAGATTCCTGACGCTGTGCACTCCTTGCACCTGTTCTAAGTTTCGTTTTCTCTCTCTGAAATCCTCTAAGTCAATATGAGACTCAACCGATGCAATGCTTGCATACGGGATGCACACCTTGCATATGATTTTCATAAGAGAAACAATTGAAACTGATCCAGTTTCGTCACAAACTCATACAATCAACTTCTTAACAATCATACAAGAACATAATAAACTAAAGAACACATACATAGAATATAACATACATTCGTTCATACATCAAATGAAAATAGTCCAAGATTTGGGACAATTATGTCTGTTCTATTCATTTATGATAACAAATTACATTTATTATAGTTCTTCATTGCGCTTCCCTTCTACTCTATTATCTTCTATCCTATCTATTACAATACAACAATGAAAACTTATATAAGGATTGGTTCCATGAGCTCTCTCGTCCTGTCTACAACCTATCCTATCAAACTCATAGATGTTACCTACTTCTTCATATTACAATAAATAAAAGTTATTGCCAGATAAGAGTCAACACTCGATATCTGCAACCCCTTATAGTCCTTAAGAATTTACAAACAAGTTACATTTTAAAATGTTGTTTTCAAAAATACTCAACAACCTATTTAATTCTGAGTTAAATGTTGATTTGAAACTTTGTCATGTTGAGATTTCATCGTCCCTGCCTCCATGCTTGTGTCTTTGAATTTGAAGGCGATGATCCTACATCATACTACTCTGGTTAAAATTTTCATGGACTCCTATCCATGAGCTCCTATACTGTTTTGCATGCTTCAGAATATCAGGTTCTATGACCCAACTTACATCTTCCAATGGATGATATTTCCACTTCACTAAGTACTCATGATATGTCTTCCTCCTGGGCTTCTTTCCATCTCTTTGTTCAATAATTTTCTCCATTTGAGGTTTTTCTATTGTGGGCAATTTTTATTCCCACTTAAGTTTTTTCTGATCATATGACTCTCCTGCCTCATCTCTCCTATAAGGATACAGGTCTGCAAAATTGAATATCGACGATATCCCAACATTGACTAGAAAATCTATCTCGTAAGAATTGGCTGTGAATTTCCTAATAATCCTGCATGGTCCTATCTTCTTCATCTTCAACTTGTTATATGTTTTCCTTGGAAGCCTTTATTTTCTCAAATGAGCTAAAAATTCATCTCCAACTTCGAATTGAAATTCTCTCCTTTTCTGATCAACTCTGTTCTTATATTTCTAGCTACTATCCTGTAATTGTTCTCTGAATTTGTCATGGAGTTTTTGCATTTCTGTTGCAAAATACTCTACACCATCACTTATGAACTCATCTTGATTTAGATATCTCAACTCTGTAATCCCTCTCGGTTGTATACCATACACAATCTAAAATGGACCTTCCCATGTGCTCTTGTTCACTAAATTGTTGAATGTAAATTTTGCTTATGCCAGAATCTGATCCCATTGACGACCTTGCTCAGTGACTAAACTTATCAACAAGCTTCCCAGACTCCTATTTACTACTTCAGTCTATCCATCTGTCTTAGGTTGATATGTTGAACTAAAGGAAAAGTTTGTCTGTAGCCTCTTCCATAGATTCTTCCAAACATTTCCTACAAATTTGGTGTCCCTGTGTGAGACTATGCTCCTTGGTGTTGGCAAATATTGAACAAGAAACGATGATGGTTGTTTTCATTGA
The DNA here is from genome assembly GCA_009831015.1 of Picea engelmannii. NCBI lineage: Eukaryota > Viridiplantae > Streptophyta > Pinopsida > Pinales > Pinaceae > Picea > Picea engelmannii. The sequence goes on along the minus strand of ML864008.1, from coordinate 21,424 downwards.
TGGCAACAACGGAGATGGAAGGATATGAAGGATAAAAACCCTTGGGGGATTCAGACGTAAGAGCTCAAGAGGTACAGCATTGAAGAAAATGCGCGCAACAAGAGATTACAGAGAAGAAGGAAGACAGAGATCTAGTGACCATTGGATTCCATTCAAATTTCCCAAAAGACCGACAACCGTCAGATCTGCAGAAGTTGCGAAGGAGATAAGTCATTGGAGATTCGGGGATCGGGAGTTTATAATGTCCAATTCACTTGACATCAAAAACTCCGAAATCGCGATTTGATCGCAGCCGTTAAAGCCAAGGTGAATTCCCGACGAGATTTGGACTGTCTATTTGTGTGGACGCGTGGCAGCCTAGAGGCCCCATCGGAGAATCGGGGATCGGGACTTTGAAATGTCCAGTTCACTCGACAACGAAAACCCCGAAATCATGATATGCAATTTCGCGATTTGATCACAATCATTAAATCAAGCAGTGATCGGGACCATCCACGTGTAAACAGGGGGCTTCATCGAAGAATCGGGAATCGAAGTTTCACGAGTCTCGTGAACAATCACAATGAAAACCCCGAAATCGCGATATGCGATTTCGCGATGTAATCGCAGCCGTTGAGCCAAGATTGCATCTGAACCATTGATTCAACCCACGAAAGCACACCACGTCAGCAAAGGGACACATGGCACAACCAGGGAATGACAGGTGTTAGGCAGATTCAACACTTCAGGCACATGAAAGTCACGAATCAGAGTGACATGTGGCAGAATCTAACACGTGTCAAACCAGTGTGACATCAGCAGAGGCATCGATGATCGGGACCGTCCATCTAAGGGATAGGTGTCGAAGATCAAGGCACCGTCGGCATATCGAACATCGGGAAATCGGAGTTCCTGATGTTGAAGGAAACGAGCGATCGAAAGTCCCGAAATCTCGAAGGTATCGAGACCGTCCATTTGAGGGACAGGTGTCGGAAATCAGGAGCGAGTCGGCATATCAGAAATCAGGATATCGGAGATCCCGGGCACAAAGGTTCTGTGCATTTCGAAATCGCGATCTGTGAAATACCAATGAGTGGGGTAAAACTGGCAGCACAGCAGCGAAGGAGGACAGAGGCGTAATAGAGGCTAGATGTTAGCATATGAATGGAGCGTCGGGATTTGGACGATCGGGAATCACCGGGTGAATGCATTGATGCATCACAAACCCCGTAGCCCCGACGGGGTTAGGTCATGATCATGGGTAATGGTCATATGGACCATTGTGTAGTTGGATGGGGATAAAGCCCAGGAAATCGGGGATCGAGAATCCTAGAGGCATGTACATCGTGACATGGAAAACGCCGAAACCCCGATGAGCGGTTTGACCGAGGTCATGTGTGGACGGTCTTATGGGGCCAAGGCCTATAGCCAGTAGGGCTAGCATATGGAATGCCAAAACCTGATTCGAAATGACGCGTGTAAGTTTAATTCAAAATTTAAATAGGAGCCCGATTTCCCCCGGGTAATAAATATGGGACCCGATGAGCGTTGAACGGGTCCTGGACCAATGGGCATAAGAAGGGGTCGAAGCTCTTCCTACAGAGAGACTTGGGCAGAGGCAAAGGAGGACAAAGACAGGTTGCAGAGGTCCTTTTGCAGGATACAGAGGCCATTTTCTGACAATAAGGATAGCTACTGGCGGGTGAGGTCATTTGTGCAGGCAACATGGAAGATTTGAAGAAAGAGGAACCTCCTTGTGGCAGTTGGGTGACAGATCTACATTGACAGAGAGATATCAGTTGTGGGTTCAGCAAACACGAGATCAGAAGCATTATCTCCAGGTTTATTGAGTTGTTTTTATGTGTCCTTTGGTAACTGCCTGATAGTCTGTAGATCTGTGTTTACTCTTGAGATAATTTATGTGACTATCATAACCACTAGAT
>ML864008.1:0-19402 GCA_009831015.1 Picea engelmannii | reverse complement strand
ACCATCGCGGTCTCTTTTCCGCACATCCCCTCTCAGCAGTTCTGCAATAAATTCAAACTATCATTTACATTCATTGACCTCTTCCTGCAGGTCCATTTACAACACATATTCATACTTATGAGTTTTGCCATAGTCCTTGGCCAATTCAGTTATATTTACAATCTGGGGGAAACAGGGTGTTACACAAAACCCTAGGTCAAAAACCTTAGGTCTAAAACCCTAGGTAAAAAACCCTAGGTCCTTCCTCCTTTTCTGCAAGGTGCTCCAAATTATCCGTTGGTGTCTTCTTCCGCTTGATGAGTTTTCCATGATCCATCTTCCTTGAGGCTTTATCTTCCTTGATCTTCTCTTCCAATGGGTAGCTTTTCCTTTACTTCGCTCCTTCTTTTATGCTTCTTTAACCACTTTGACCCTTCCCCGATTTATGTGTCTTTTGCATAGTTCTTACTTTGCTTTTATTTATTAATCTTTGCTTCCTTACATAACTATGGGCCAACACTCTCCAAGGGTTGACATCAATGAAAACAAACTATCCAAATCAACTATCGAACAATGTCAAAAGAGTTTGAAATGTTTATGATTAAAGAAATAAATTTCTTCCTTGGAATTCAAATCACTCAGTCACCAAAAGAAATGTTTATTACTCAATACAAATACCTGAAAGAGATACTTAAAAATTTTGGGATGATTGAAAGTGCACCTGTTAGCATTCTAATGACAATCAGTTACAAATTCAGCAAGGAAAATGAGTCACCTTTGTATATTCAACTCTCTACATATATATAGTTGGGAGCCTACTATATTTGAGTACATCCAGACCTGATATCATGTAGGTAGTAGGAATGGTGGTAATATTTCAATCATCTCCTAAGAAATCACATGTTGTAGCTATCAAGAGAATATTAGATATCTTAAAGGCACATTAAACTTTGGCTTCTGGTATCCAAGGAATAAAGGATTTGAATTCATTTATTACACATATGTTGATTGGGCTAGTAGTGTGGATGAACAAAAGAGCACTAGTGGAAATGCATTTTTCTTAGGATAATTTATATTCTCATGATCAAGTAGAAAACAATCAACAATTTCACTATCTACAACAGAGGCCGAATATATTGCAGCTGCTAAATGTTGCACTCAAATATTGTGGATGATGAAAAAATTGGAGGATATTAAAATTGATTGTAATCAGTCAATGCCTTATATCTATTGTGACAATACAAGTTCCATCAACAAGAATCTAATAATGCATGCAAAGAGAAAACAGATACCCATCAAGTATCATTTATTGAGAGTGAAAGTTAGTGACAAAAATGTTATATTGGATTATTTTATTTCAAAGGAGAAAATAGTAGACATATTCACTAAACCCCTTCCTAAAGAAGCATTTGAACATCTAAGAAAAAGTCTGGGAGTAATCTCTCTTTAGTAAAAGAAAAAATGATGATGATAGGGGAGAAACATTGATAGGGGGAGCTACAAAAATAGAGGATGAAAAAAGGTTCACTGGAAAAATAAATCATTGTTGACAAGGGGAGCAAGGAAAAAATGACAAGTATTTTCACTCAAAACAAAATAAGGCTAAGAAACAAACAATTGATGATGAACCTCATTCCGGAATCAAAATCTTTGATATTGATATCAAAGGGGGAGAGAATAATGGTAAAACAATTACTCATTTAAGGGAACCCTTTGTTTTACAATGTGTTTCCATAAATGCCAAAGGGGGAGATTAATGGAAATATCTATTATAGCAAGATTTGCCTCACCCTATGAAATCTTGCACAAAAGGCCTTTTTTCATTTCCCTATGCAGACTTTTCATCCCTTTTTGCAAATCCCAAAGCCAAAAATACATCTTTTCCACATATACGCACCTTGCCTACTATACAATATGTGTATACGCAGGTTTCTCCACTACAACCCGCATACATCGAGAAATGTGCCCAAAAATGCAAAATGGTGTTGACTTTCCATGTCATGATAGTAGATCAATGATCCTTGGCCTTCCTTATACTAGAAAAATTCTGACTCGGCCCTTCAGTTCCATTTGAAGGCTATAAATGGGCCAATTCCGAGCTATGGAAAAGAAGAGAAAGAATTCAAATTGGAGAGAAAAGTTACTCTAGAGGAATTATCCATTTCACATTGAGTCTGCATCCCTTTATCCTTTAAGTCTGAACACAATGTTCATCCCCCAATCTCTTCCCTTACTGAGTGAGAACTCCATTGTCTCTCTTATATGAAATTTCCTTTGGTGGAGGATTGAAGTGGTGGAGGCCCAGATGGAAGGAACTTAGTTTCTCGGTTCTGAACCGCGTCGACACGGAAGTCTGTAACTTATTCACTTATGTTGATCATATATTAATAGAAATACTCTTTTCCCATCAAATTGATATCTTGAAAATATCTGAATTATTATTCCATGGGCTTATTTTTTATGTATGTTAATGGATTATGTTATTGAATGTGATAACATCAGATATTATCACCATATGATTTCTTTGCTTGGTTGTTAAGGACTAGTTGTAGGTATATTGATTTGGGTCAAGTGCTCAATAGTGGACTTCATCGAACGTCTAGATGAGGTAGTCTTTTTATCTTGTCTTTCTATCATATTTGTTTATATAGCATACTTGAGAATAAAGTTTATTTCTACAGTCATTTCTGTCTGTTGTGGTTTTCCCCTAGCCATAGAGAGATTTTCCTCGTAACATAATTGGAGAACATATTGGGGATTGAATTTTCTCCTTAGATTACTCTTGTTCATATTTCATTTCTTGTCGTATCATTGCTTGACATCCTTTGTTCACTCTGGGTCTGAGTATTTCATCCTTCTCCTTTGCCTAGCTGTGTTTTTGAAACATATACGCAGGTTTTTTCTTGAAAATCATGTATATACACGTGTTGTTCTTCTGCTAGTTGCATACATATGTTCTTTTCCTTTGAACAATCACATACATCAACCTCTTTTTCTTTTTTGTTGGATTTAGTGGTTGTTGGGTAGGTTTTGATTATTGTTGATTCTTCTTGGGTCTCTCTAGTGACTGTTAAGTGTCTATGGGATGAGAATAAGCCTGTATTTGGTTGATTTTTTGGGCAAAGCCTTTCTCATGATATTTTCATTTTGATTGTGCTTGTACATTGGGTTGGGTGTTTTACTCCTTGGTATCCTACTTGAGTTGTCTCTTTCTATACACAGTAGAGTCTTTATATATCAAGTTTTTGTTCATTCCATGCATTTTCATTTTTCTTATATTGAAAATACAAAAACATTAGGCATTTTAGATTGATTGGCATTTTGATCTTTTGATTCTTTGTCATTTATCTTAGTGCATGCAAAGAAAGATTTTATTTTCATTCATAATTGCAGAGTTGAGATTGAAAATTGCATTTTGAAGAAGCATGCCATTCATTAAAAATTGAAGTTAGGACTTTGCATTCTATTCATATTTACTTTACTTGTTGAGTCATAACATCACTAGTTTCACCACTATACCTTTTGAGTAAGCATGACCATTAAAATTAATGTTCTAATTTAAAATTGATTAGAAACAATTTTATTTTTTAGGGTGCACAAACTAGCTTAGGATTTAGTGCCTTGGAATAGGATTTTCTAAGTAAACTTCTCCAAGGCTATTAAATCAACATATGTGTCTGACTAAAGGAGTGGAGAAATAAATTGTATAATCAGTAAGATTAGGAGGCTACACTTACACCGGAGTTAATCACGAGGTCACACGAAGTCGGTTGAAGGGATATCCCCTCGACACCTTCTTAGCATCAGAGATATTTCTGGGGATCTATTCGTATCTGAGGATATTGTTAGTTCCCTTACCTCTATGAGAGGCAGTTCTTTCAAGGTTTCGATCTTTGCTACCTTGCCCATACGGTGGACCTGAATTATGATTGCTTGCCTGTGCATCGGTTATATAGTGGTTTCTTAGTTTCTTGGCTTAGGTTACTTGTAGGGGTTATTCTGTAGGTACCCTGGGTCAGATAAGGGTTGGAAAATGCACAACCTTTATGGAGGATTACCTCTCTAGGGGGATCTAAATGGCTGGTTTTCAAGCCCACAAGGGCCCTTATAACTATTTTTTTTACCTCCTATATTTAGCAGGGAGTCTCAGGCCCCTCTTGGGTGAGACATACCTTCTTTAGGCAGGGAGGCCCCTTTCAGCCACTTTATCCCGTTTGTGTGCATATTGGTCATTTGATTATTTTTGGTGTGCTCTTTGATTACTAATTGGCCTTAGGATTTTATATTGAGTTTTCATTATCATGGATAGTGGAATTCCTTTGGCTCCCTCATTTACTGCTAACCCCCCAATGATGTTCACTCATTTCATGGGGATGAATCCATCTGCTTTTCATAATAGTATGCAAAATTTTGACACTCAGTCCATGCCTTGGGTCTCTAATCATTTTCCTGTTGATATGACGAATGTTCCTTCACCCTTTCGATCCTCTCCTTGGCCCAATTATATGAATCCTATCATTAGATATGGGTGTACCATGGCCCCACTATCTATATCTTCATTTTATATGAGTCATGTACCTAGACCAAATATCACTATGGGAGGTTGGAAGATCCCCTCTTACGGATCTATTCCTAGCTATGTGTTTTTGGGAGCCAATACTCAAATGGGTGGTTATTCTACTTATTACACCCCATCCATGTATCCTTTTTCCTCCATGCCAGTTCCTTTGAACACTTTTCCCATGGAGGTTCCACATATATCCTTGAGTCTTTCATATGGGGAGAATCAGTTTTACGGTTTGGGCTACCCTCTTCATGGAACCCCTTAGGAGAAGGATCAATTAGGTGAAGAATACTAGCTTTCCGGATAGGGACATGGGGTAAACCAGGACCCTTCCTGGCCTGCAATGTTTCAAATCCAATATTTCCCTAGACCTTGGTATCAAATTCCACAACCCACCACCACTAGTCTAGTCACTACCAGTCATACTGGAGCTCCATCACCATCCTCTGCCAGTCATGTTGGAGATTGGTCAACTACCTCTACAAGTCATGTTGAAGACCCGCAACTAGCCGTTGGTAGTCATGTTGGGGGCATCACCCTAGTCGCCACGCATCATATCGATGTCACATATCCAACCTATGTACATCATGTGGGAGATGATTCTTTCATCTCTACCAATCATGTTGAGAGCATGTCACCAGCCATTGTAAATTACACTAAGGGCATTGAGAAGCCTAAACATCTCAGACGTAAGCCCAAATTACTTTGCGGGACTTGTGAAGGGAATCACCTTACTCATTTGTGTCCTACTACTGCTGGGATACCAAAAGCGCAGGTCTCACCTAAGGGCCCTTCGGATTCTGAGGTGTTTGTGGTTTCCCCACATATTATTTCTCCATTTATTGACACGATAGTCATGCTGATGCAATCTTCTCCTGACCACACCTCTATTGTCGAGAGTGATTTGTCTCCTATCCCCATTATCATGCATTTGATTCAACCCAGAGTTGAAGAATTGATCATACCAGTGTAATCTCTGGTCAATCTGACTCTACTTCTATAGGGTGATGCATCCTTCAACCATGTCGTCAACATTCCTGATACTGCACCTTTTGAACAAGAGAGAGTTTTACTCTCCCTGACTTCTCTCTCTCCAAGTCCTGCACATGTTCCCTTTGATTGGTATGGTCTTGTGGGTTATCTAATGCCTCCTCATATGTCCTTTCCACTAAGAGACATTATTTGATATATCACAAAGATTATAACCTTTGCTAGCACTTTATCCTCCTCGACTTGGAGAGGTTTGGGTTTTCCCAAGATTATGTCAATTATTCATAAGATACTGACATTTCACAGAAGTCCAGCATGGGATCCTTGGTCTCCCCCGTGACTTCCTACCTAAAACCTCCCAAGCAAATCTGATTTAAGCTCTTTTTCGACTCATCTAAAAAGTGAAAACATTGCCGAGTGATTTTTTCCCTTTCACACTCATTAAATTGGACTTGAAAGGTCACGAGTCTTAGTTAATCTATTTTCTGACTCGTTTTCAAAAGGTGAAAATATTTCCAAGTGAACTTGTCTCTTTCACACTCGTAAATTGGATTTGAAAGGATGTTTATTTCATACAAGTTTATCCTTTTTTCAAACCAGGTAGACTAAGATTATGAAAAACGACATTTGTTTGTGTCAAGTTGTAATTACATCTCATGCCCGCTTGTAGTATTGAGCCTATAGTCGGTTCTCTCTTTGCGTTATAAACCGTTTTCCTCATCAATTTTGCATCCTCAACCAAGTAGAGCCTCATTTATATCCTTCTCAATTTTCCACCCTATAGCCAAGAGGGAACATTCCCTCAAGTGTCCATCTCCCGCATGCATCTCCTTGCATTGAGCATAGGTATGTTCCACTATTGGAACTATTTTTTCTTACTTGCAACAATCGTTTCCTCCTCTGCATCATAACATTCATTTGACTATGAAAAAACAAAAAATACGGGCGAGAAGGGAGTATTATCTTATATTGAAAACACTCATGTCGTCTTTGAATAGAGAACAAAGTTATTAAGTCCAATTGTCATTATAATTTTGGGTTTAGCATGGCCTTAGGAAGTTGAGCTCGTTACGAAGAATTTTCTCCATCAACTGGTTACTCTTCCATTCCCTATGGATAATTTCATTGATGCCTTCTGCATCTCATGGTTTCATCATTGAGTCTATGTTGTCAGAGTCTTCCATATGTCTTATGCTCTTGTTCAAAGGAAGTATATCAACCTGTGTCAGCCATTCCTCGGAACTATTCACTTTGCATGTTGGTCAAACCCTCAGTTTGTCTTAGAATCATATGATGTTGTAGTCATATCATGCACCCTGGTCCTACTGTCCTAATTGGTAGGTAACCTTGAACCCACCAGTCGACATTTCATCATTGGATGTTGACTGGGTGGTTTCCCTTGTGTTCGACGACAAGACATCTATTCACACATTGGGATTCATGCAGTTTCTTGGATACCATTAGCTATTGGTGGTTTCCTCACCTTTGTCGACAATTTTCCTCATTGGCTTCTATTTAGGGTGTATTTTTCATGTACCGCTTTCACTTGGCACACACGAAAGACACATAGGGTTGTTCATTCATGAACATGTTCTTCATCTGATTTCCTCCAAATCATGAAGCTCATGATTTGTACCTCGTGTTGAATGATTATATATGCCTTAATTATCTCCTTTCAGCGGGTTTCCTTCCATCGAATTCATCTCATCTATTCTGGAAATGCGACCTAGAGTCCTATGAGTACCTTGAGGCTTGCAGTCATTAGTGGCAGGTCCTCTCGCCATTGACGGTTGGGAATACATCAATATCTCTTTATCAATGGATTCTTCAAGTGTTTGACCCCGAATCATTTATTCACACTTGTAAGAATGTACTTGATGCCTTGATACCTAGTTTCATCATCGATAGGTTGTCTCACATTTGTTAATGGTATACCTCAATGACCGGTAATCAAACTATGTCTCATTGTGTTCGACCTCAAGTCATTTATTCACATGATATAGACTTGCACCTTTGGAAGATTGTGTAGAAGACTTGAAGACATCAGTATGTGGCTGCAACTTTCCTGAGTTGTCGCTTCCTTTTCATTGGACCAGTACCTATATGACTTCAGTGATCATGGGAGATCAGATTGTACTCCATTGTATACATATATCTTCAGATTGATTTTTAGATTGGTTCTACTAGGCCTTGTTCGTGACTATGAAAACCTTTAGCATGTAACCGCATTTATATTTTCCTATTCATGGCCACAGACAATTGTTTGGTATATTTTCACATGGATCTACAGTGTAATTCAAATTGGCATCCATGGATGCAAAGTCATTATGGATTTTAATGAGAAACTAGTTCTTCTAGTTGGTTCCCCATCACTCGACTTATGGGTTTTTATAATGTATTTCGACCATCGCAGATACTTCTCTGACCTCACACATTAGGGGACATCTGTTATAGCAATATTTTCCTCACCCTATGAAATATTTCACAGAAGGCCTTTTTCCATTTCCCTATGCAAAATTTTAATCCCTTTTTGTAAATCCTAGAGATAAAATACATTTTTTCCACATATACTCACCTTTCATACTATACAACATGTGTATATGCAGGTTTCTCCACTACAGCCCAGGTACATCGGGAAATGTGCCCAAAAATGAAAATTGGTGTCGGGTTTCCATGTCACGATAGGAGATCAATGATCGTTGACCTTCCATATACTGGAAATGTTCTGAATCGACCCTTCAGTTCCATTTGAAGGCTATAAATGGGCCAATTCCTAGCTATGGAAAAGAGGAGAAATAATTAAACTTTCAGAGCAAAGTTACTCTGGAGGAATTATTCACTTCACATTGAGTCTGGATCCCTTTATCCTTTAAGTCTGAACACATTGTTCATCCCCCAAGCTCTTCCCTTATTAAGTGAGAACTCCATTGTCTCTCTTACATGAGATTGCATTTGGTGGAGGATTGAAGTGGTGGAGGCCCAGCTAGAAGGAACTTAGTTTCTTGGTTCCGAACCGTGCCGACATGGAAGTCTGTAACTTATTCACTTCTGTTGATCATATATTAATATAAATACTCTTTTCCCATCTAATTGATATCTTGAAAATATTTAAACTATTACTCCATGGGAGTATTTGTTATGTATGTTAATGGATTATTCTATTGAATGTGCTAACATCATATATTATCACCATATGCTTTCTTTTCTTGGTTTTTGAGGACTAGTTGCAGGTATATTGCTTTGGGTCAAGTGCTCAATGGTGGAATTCATAGAATGTCTGGATGAGGTAGGTCTTTTATCTTGTCTTGCTAGCATATTTTTTTATATAGAATACTTGAGAATAAATTTGATTTCTGCAGTCATTTCCATCTGTTGTGGTTTTCCCCTAGCCATAGAGAGATTTTCCTCATAAGAATATCATGTTGGAATTGATGTCAACATGAAGACAAAAAGTACCATAGTGAAGTATGAAATGGAAATGTAGTGAAGGCTACAAGAATATTGTGTTATAGGAATCCAGTGGACTACTGGAATACATAGGAGCATCTGGTCGAGCGCTTTTAAATAATGAAAAATAAAGAATGAGACAATTTCAATTACTATACTAGTCGAGTCACCCTCTTGAATACTTTCTCGTGAAATATCATTTTAGAGTGTAGTCGAAGGGAAATTTGTTGATGTAGCACCGAGAACCTTTGATTCTATCAAATCAACATGGTAGTCGATATTTCATACCAAGTTTTGGTCATTATTCTTGCTAGGCCGAAGTTGGAGGACTCTTCAAACCCAAACAATTTCCAACAACCACCAATGGCTATATCCACTCAAGTAGTCAATTGATGAATAAATTGTCTTTGATGTTAAAGGTTAATAAATGATCAAATATATATCGAAGGTTAGTAAGTGATTAAATATAAATGTGACTTTGGTATCACTTTAATAAATATAAAGTTGGAAAATTTAAGTGGGAACGAAGTTTACACAAAAGTGGAAATGAAAGTGGATTAAAAATAAATATGAGTTTAATAAATAACAAAAGTTGACAAGTTAGGTGGAAGTGGAGTTTAAGTAAAAGAGGAGTAAATATGAAAGTGAAATAAAGAAAAAGGTAAAAGTGAAATTGGATTAGAGAAGAAGGTAAACGTGAAATTGGATTAAAGAAAAATGTAAAAGAAAAAGCATAAAAGTGAAAATGCACATGGTATGTGCACATGGTATTTGCAAACCATGGTGGTATTTACCTATCGTAAGGTAAAAAGTGAATTAAAAATTAAAAAAGGGAGCGAAATCAATTATTATTTAAAAAGGTCGTGACTTTTAAAAAAGAATACGACTTTTCATATAAATATTATTCAAAAGTCACAATGGCTTATTATATTAAAAATGCACATACTTACAATGAAGAGATGCATTCCTATATCGAAGAGGTGCAACCGTTCAGTTGTACATGACCATTGGAAGACTATATAAACATAAATTCTTGTTGAAAGAAGGTGTGTCTATGAGCATGAAATATGAATATCAATAGCAAAGTAAGAGGCCAAGAAAGTAAATGAAGATATGCAGCAGAATCCAAAGAAGATTATGAATATTTCAATATTAAAGTACTTAACATAAAAATGGAGGTTGGGTGGTGCTAGGGAAGGTTGGAGCGTGCAAAGGAATTTGTATCCTCCTTCCATTTGAATCTGGTAAACCAAGGTGTTGAAACATATTTTCAGTTGTAGCTGAAGAAACTAGGGAGTCGGTGCTTCCTTCCAGTATGTGTTGGTAAAATCTAGGGGGTCGCAGCCTCCTTCTGGTTGGTGCTAGTAAAATAGGAATAAGTGTTTCCCTTTGAGTTGGATCTCATAAAGTAAATGTAATATTTATTGAAAATACAAAGTATAGTTGTTATTATTCCGAAGTTGGTTTTCCACATTAAAATTATGTATATTGTACTTTTTAGTTTATCATTTGTGTTGATTTGATAAAATTAATAATTAAGTGGTTTTATACTGTTGAAAAGGTATAATATTGATTCACCCCCCCACTCTCATTATTAAGCAATATTCCAACATAGTCTTCTCGAGTGTTGTTATCAGTGCCACTATAACAGTCGGGCGATCGATTGGATGATCTAAAGTTGGTTTTAGAAGACCCGTGGGACTCTCGATATACTCGAGAGTGCATGGGAATGAATGTCCATGTATAGATGTTGTCTAATGTGGTACTACTCGAAGGGGTACCAACATGGGTTACATAAGTTTTCAACTAGATGAAACAATGTGTTTCTAACCATGTGTATTTCCCACATGTATTCTTCCCCAACTATAGTTTTACTCGTTGAATGAAAGATCATTGTGCTTTAAAGAAATCGAAACATATATTTGGCTTGTAATTGTTTTTCTAAAAATATGTAGAGGAAAGGGACCTAATACCACTTGTAAGGTACTATAATGAAATATGCAAAGCAATAACAGAATTATTACCAAAATAGTTACTAGAAAGACATGAAATAGTAAGCACAATAACAATGTAGATCCAAATGAAGATACCTTTATTATCTTGAGAGTAAAATTCACATGCCTCTTCAAGGGGGTGACCTCCAAAAAAGAAAAGCTCTAGTACAAATGATTTATAGGAGGATAGAGGTATACAATCTTGGACTTTGTACAAAGCATTTTGGATTTTAAAGTTGAATATGTGTTTGTAGATTTTTTTGTTATAGGGTGGCTACAAGTACATATATATGTCTCCTTTTAGACCTACAAAAGGCCGTGAGAATGTTGTACAAACATATGATATATCTAATTTTAATCTTATATGAATAAAATTATAACCTTTTGGTTTTTTGTTTTAAAGGATGATCAATTAAAACCTTGATTTTATAAACTTTACATTATTCTATATATACTAAAAGTCGTATACAGTTTTCTTTATCAATTATCAATTTTTTATTTTTTAATATTTATTCTTTTTTAGTAAGAAAAAAAAAAACAATTTTTATTACATTGTAAAAATAAATTATATTCTTTAAATACTTTAAGTAAGTATTTAAAAAACAATAAAAACAATATATAAATATAAATCCATACAACATTGGTAAGTTTACACTTACAAATGTAAAATAGCATGGTTAATGTATATATCATTTTTAACTCTTTAAAAAATAACATTTCATCTTTCCCCTTTTCCTATTTCCACCCTTTAAATAAGAGGCCATATCTTTTTCAACCTCTTTCCACCCTTTAAATAAGAGGCCAAAGTAGCTTATGGTATTTCACACTTTAAATAAGAGGCGAGAGTAAGTTATGGTATTTCAAAAGGCGAGTGAAATTTTTTATATGTATCAAGGTCTTTAGAAAAGCATTGCCATATAGGGCTTTCATTAAACACTTTCCATGCATCGTTGACTTCACTTGTATGCTTCTCACCTTTAATGCCAATTGGCAGGTAAGTGTTTCGTCAAACACTTGGAAATAATCCACTAGCACTTTGATACCTAAGATTCTTGGAAAATGCCAAGCAAACATTGCTACAAACGCTTGGCAAATATCTTTTGCTATGAACCACACTGTGGATGCTTGAGGTTGGAAATTTGAATTTGAAAATTTGTTAGTTTCTTGAAGTTCAAAATAGAGTAATCATCCATCCCACTATGATAAAGTCTTCCACCATTCAATTGTGCTAGTGACAAAAGGAGAACATCTTGTGCTTTGAACCATAGTGTAGATGCTTGAGGAAATTTGAATTTGAAAATTTGTTGGTTTATTGAATTTCAAAATAGAGTAATCATCCATCCCACTATAATAAAGTCTTCTACCATTCAATTGTGCTAGCGACAAAAGGAGAACAGTAAAAAACTTGGGTTTTGTTGTGAATAACTCGACAGTGGCATTTTCAATACTCTTTATTTGCTTGAGGTCCTTCTCGATAAAGATAGGCATTCAAAGCACTTCATATCACTGACCTTGAAGAGGGTCTTTTAAATTTTATTTGTTGTTTCTCACTCTTGGATTATTATAGACTACAAATCCAAACAAAACATACATCTGAAACATTCACTTCAATTTCATTATATTTAATAATATCAATACATTTTTTATTAATAAATCAGCGTAGATTTATCTTAAATCTAAATCTATTAAGTATCGAGAAAGATTCAATTTTTTAAGGTGCATTTTTATTATTATTATTTTATTTCATGTCAAGCTTTACACAAAGTATTTAATTGTTGTTTTGTTTAATTAAGCCGACTTTATTTTTATAATTATTATTGTTATTATTTTTAATTAAATTGACTTTATACATTGTTACTATTTAATACTAATGTGTCATCACACTAATGCCTCAACATCTCCTCCATATTAAACTATACAACACTTCATAGTACAATAATTAATTTAATTAATTTTAAAATTAATTTACATTCACAACAATAATAATACTGGTATATTTTTTAATTATTTCTTCAAAACATATTGACAAAAACTAATTTAAACAATAAATAATACCACACTTACTAGAAAGTCATAAATCACAAGTCTTTAAAAAAAAATACCACACTTTTAATTCACCAATAATGAGATCGCATGTTTTTGTTAGAACTGAATTTCCTTTGATTCTTATGACGCCCCACCAATGATAAAATCACTTGTCTTTATTACATAGTCAAATTCCAATAATTCTTTTCTTTTTGTCCTCTTCAAAGTAATTATTTATGCAATATCTTATTATAGCTTACGACCGGATAAGACCATAAACACGAAGTTCAAATGATTTTTTTTATTACCTATACCATTAATTTAATCGTTGGTTGGGTGGAAATGAAATATATAATTTTTTTTAATGAATTTATAAAAGATATATTAAAAATCTAATTTAAATTAATCATTATACACTTTGAACAATTTACTATTGTGCCACGATCTTAATTCAAAATATAATTATTATAATATGCCACAATCCTAATTCAAAATATAATTATTATAATGTCTAGTTATACTATGTCCACGTACTAACGAATGGATTATTATTCAAGGAGAAAAATTCCAAGTTGGCCACAATAGTCACTCAAGTACTATTCAAAATAATATGATAGGTAAAAGAAAAATGTTCTCCCCTTCATCAAATCTCAGAATGAAGGAAGAAGATTGTGCCCCTTTCACTATCAGGTATAAATGTTTCTTGCATCCCCATTCACACATATCTATGTGATTATGTACCCCTTTCACTATCTGATATAAAGGTTTCTTGCATCCCATTCACACATATCTATGTCATTATGTGTTAAGGAGTACTTGGGATTTTATGTGATTATGAAGAGTACTTAGGTATCTTATCTTTTTAAGATCCATGTACAATAAAAACACATTTTTTTACACATGGAAGGTTGTCCCCCTTCTATTAACTATAAAGGTTCATTGCATCCCTTTTCACATTCACAGAGATGATTGTGTTTCAACATTCACATATATGATTGTGTTTCAACATTCACATATATGATTGTGTTTTCAGGAGATTTTAGGGATTTTATTTTTATTTTTCTAAGATCCATATACAATAAAACATATTTTTTTGATTTTTTTTTTTTTAATAAAAAAGAGTTTGTATTATTTAAAATGCCAAAAAAGTGATACATGTTCAAACATACATTAAAACTTGTTACTTATTTTGTTACATGTATGGAAACTAGAATAGGTGGCATGTAATGTTCATAGGCAAGATAGTATACCAGAGTCTGTCTACAACATATTTTGACTGTAAATGTATCCTAACTAAGACTGATAACATAATAGTAAATAAACTAAATTTGAGGCAAACCTAGACTTCCATCATGGCGCACGCTGAAGGAAAACAACTAGAAACATGTGGGGCATTGACTATTTACAAGCTCACTTGACAGGGAATCAAACAACATATCCAAACGTTTACCGAGGGGGCGTTGGCTATGAAGATGGTCATCCATATCTCATCGCATCTCAAAGATCGAATTTAAATGATCTTCCATAAGTCTGAGAGGACTGGGAAAATCATGGCTTGCCAAGGCTGGATGAGCTGGCTTACCTGTATGCTGCCTCAAATGGGTCTCCTCCTCTACCCAGTATTCATCTCAATCAATCCCGAGGGATGCTCCTTGAATTAAGTTGTCCTACTTATGTGGATATATTTCCTCTTCCATCACACAACCACCCATAGCAATATCAAGATAATTCAAAGGGAGGGTAGTGTCGGTTGGTGTTGTCCTCTCCGTAATGTCCTCCTCCCAATTAGGAGGAATCTCCTCCTCCACTATAAAACCACCATAATTTATCTCAAGTATGGGCAATTGGGGCATAGGCTAGGCATCCTCACACCATCTTTGGTCGGAATACGGATGGTTTACAATGCTACTACCAAGATTGAAAGAAAGAGAAGGCGGACATGTGCACCAGTGCTGTCACACTAGATTGTAGTAGATCGGCCTATGTTTGGGCTTGCATCTCTCATGAGGCATGGATTCGACACCACTAGGGAGGAATTGAAGAAGAAGCTAGATGTGGGGGAAAAAAAATTAATAGAGATTCAACTCCCTTAGACAGAGATTGCAGGTGGAAAATGCAGAGCCAAGGGAAAACACATGAGATAAGAAATGCACCAAGAGATTATTTGTATGATGACAAGAGAAAATTTGACATTTTGGGGTTCCATGACTGATGAGGTGATGTTTCCTTGCTACATCATACCATCTCTAGAGGGCCAAGCCTGGTGCTCCATCTAGTTGGTAAGGATGGCGTCAGGGTGGATCCTAAAAAGATTGAAGCTATGCAAGACTGGCCTCACCCAAAGACTCTTAAGAGCTTGTGTGGATTTTTGGTTTAACAGGGTATTATCACAAGTTTTTTAAGAATTATGGGAATATTGCAGCACCTCTCACTGCTCTCCTAAAAGATAACTCTTTCACTTGGACTCCAACCACTACTCAAGATTTTCAAACCTTGAAGATGGCCATGTGCACTACTCCAGTCCTCGCCCTTCCCGATTTCACAAAGACCTTTGTGTTGGAATGTGATGCCTCAAGGAAAGGAATTGGTGATGTCCTTATGCAAGAGGGTCAACCTTTGGCCTTTACTAGCAAGCTACTATCTAAAAGAAATATGGGCAAATCCATCTATGGAAAGGAAATGTTCGCTATTTTGCATGTCGTTGATCTGTGGTGCCCTTATCTATTGGGGCAACATTTCCAAATTAAGACAGATCATCAAAGCCTCAAGTATTTTCTAGAACAATGCATTTCCTCCCCAGAACAACAAAAATGGGTGACTAATCTCTTTGGATACGATTATGAGATCATTTAAAAGAAAGGAAAAGACAATGTGGTTGCGGATGCACTTTCCTGAAAATATGAAGATGAAGGATCCTTTGTTTCTCTTTCATTCATTGTACCAGATTGGCTCCAAGCCATTTGCCAGGAATGGCTACAAGATCCCAAAAGTTCACATCTGATCCAACAATTGCAGTCCAATGCTCCATCTTCCCCAAGGTACTCTTGGCTCCATGATGAACTTCAATACAAAGGCCATTTTTATTTAAGAAAGTAATCAAAGATTAAATCCATGGTACTTTATGAGCTTCATGCTACACCCACAACAGGGCACTCCGGGTTCACCAAAACCTATGACAGGGTCAAACGTTCCTTTTTCTGGGATGGTATGAAATAGGACATTCGTAATTTTGTCGCTGAATGTGATGTATGTCAACACAACAAGGGATAAATAGTCAAATCTCTGGGCACACTACAACTTCTCCCGATTCCACCTGCTATTTGGAAGGATATCTCTATGGATTTTATTACCGGCTTACCCAAATCGAGAAATAAATCAGTTATCATGGTGGTTGTTGATCACCTTTCCAAGTATGCTCATTTATGTGTCCTTCAACATCTGTTTACAACATCCATGGTCACTCAAAGTTTCATGGATCAAGTCTTCAATATTCATGGCATGCCACACTCTATTATTTTTTACCGCGACCCAACTTTCACAAGCAATTTTTGGCTAGAATTGTTCAAGATACAAGGCACCAAATTGCATCTCAGCACATCTTATCATCCCCAGACTGATGGCCAAATAGAAGTTGTCAACAAGTGTTTGGAAACATATTTGAGGTGTTTTTCCTCGGAAAAGAAAAATTAGTGGGCTCAATGGTTAACCCTAGTTGAATGGTGGTACAACACTTCATGCCATATAGCTACACGCATGACTCCTTTTGAAGCGGTATATGGATAAAATCCACCTTCAGTTCTCTCATACTTACTGGGTGCCTCAAAGGTCCAGGTGGTTGACCAAACACTTACAGCTCAATAGGCTATTCTCCATACCCTCAAAGAGAAATTGGTCATGGCACAAAATCTCATGAAGAAAAAAGAAGATCAAGGTCGCTCTGAATGTCAATTTGTAGAAGGGGATCATGTGTTTCTTCGACTGCAACTTTACAAGAAAACTTCCCTCAAGGCCGAGCATTGTCAGAATCTAGCGCCCAAATTTTATGGTCCTTATACCTTTCTGAAGCGTGTGGGACAAGTATCCTATCAGTTAGCTTTGCCTAGCCATTTGAAGCTACACACTGTTTTTCATGTTTCATGCTTAAAGAAGGTGGTTGGAACTAAGTGCCAAATTCAAACCAACCTTCCCGAGTTAGCTGAAGAAGGATCCATTTGGCTACATATAGAAGCATTTTTGGACCAGTGTGAGTGTCGCCTATGTCAGAGAACCATCAAGGAAGTGCTAGTCTAGTGGAAAGATACAACTCCAGCAGATGCCACTTGGGAACTAGCTACCATTCTGCAACAATTTCCTCATCTCAAGCCTTGAGGACAAGGTTGTTTTTAAGGGGGCGAACATGTTAGGGTCCCAACCCACACATAGGTAGAACAATAAATTCAGATGTAATAAAGGTCAATATTAATAAGGCCTTTCAATAAAATAGAATAAGGTGGATGTAAGAAGACCTAATAGAAGCTTCCCATTCTAGAAGGAGTTTCCTCTAAATGCATATTTTAATAGACATATTTAGTATAAATAGGAGTCGAGGGTATGAGAACCCTAGCTTGGATAATATTTTAATAGAGCACTTCTCAACTGGAGGTTGCCCCCTCGAAGAGGCCTATGAACATTTCTTTCAAAATCAAAGTGTTATTTATGTTGTTGTTCTTATATCATTTCAGTGCTATTGTGGTGATTGTTCTGCTTATATTTTTGTTATTCTTCCATTTCTAGCATTTTATTTCTGTTCTGCATACTTTTTATATCTGGTATATTACATTTATAGTCCTACCACTCTTTTTATAAGAACTCACGTTGACTGATGTGGGATTCCTCAAGGCACACCTTTCAACAAGTCTTTCCCCATCGACCTCAACACCTTATTTGGGATATAGACTAGAGTCCATTTTGAGTACCTAGAGGCTTGCATGCCTTAATGGCACATTCTCTTGCTAACAATCATGGGAATACATCAATGTCCCTTGATCATTAGATCTTTCAATTGTCTCAACATCATCTCATTCATTCGCATTTCACAAAATGAACTTGGGTACCTTGGCACTCATTGACATCAATGATGAGTTTCCTCACATTGGTTAACGACATTCATCATTGGTCGGTAATCCAATGACTTTTTTCATGCTCGACATCGACACATTCATTCACATGATTAGAATTGTACCATCAGGTTTAGCAACTGGTGAAGACTATACACTTTTCATGACTTTATCAACAGTTACAATGGCATGACTTTAGCCATACGAGAGTACCACAATTCCACTTTCATACTTTCTCTTTTCCATGATTCATTCAACAACAATTCAGATTCCTCCACTTCACATTCTCTGATCTAGTAGACAACAATCAATGCTACAACAACAATGCCTTTTTACATGATCCTGTAGCAGTGACATTTTCCATGCTCTAGCAGCCGCATCAACCATATTCCTATTGCATAGTTCATCAACATTTTGGGTAAGTGGAGGTATTTTATTCTCTAAACTTTAATCATGTAATTCCACAACTGCTAGCCATGAATAATTTGGAAAATTCCCTCACAAAGTTCCCTTTCCTTTTCACTTCTATGAATTATGCCATGTTGCATGAGGACATGCAACCGGTTCATTTGGGGGGTAGGGGACTTTATTCACTGTAATCACTCCACTTTTCCACTACCATCATTCCATTTTTAGTCTCATGTACCATTTACGAACATTTAGTTTCCAACATTTATTTCCCAGCGATACTCTATTGCACTTTGCTTCATAAGAATTGTTATACATATTGGCATGATTCACACATATGAAAAAGGGATTTCTTATACTCAGTGATGTTTCCTTATGCACATTGATAGCATATATTTTCTAGTAAAAATATGGGAAAATTATTATCATAATAGCAAGAGAACAAATAATGAAATGAATGTTGTTAACACAAGAACCAACATTCTTTATATTCATGGTTGTCACACAAGAACCAACCATAAAAAAAATGTCAGTTGTTACTCATGTAAATCCCATCGTGGAAAACATTCATTATCATCACTCAAAGCCAACATTCAGATGCCAAAATTTCTTGAGAATATCCATGCATGGTTGCATGAGGACATGCAACAAGTTAAGTTGTGGGGTATGTTGGGGCTCATAAATGTCCTATTTTCATCCACCTTTCCCTTCATTATTCTTCACATTTCATTGCCCCATTAACCTTTCACGATATCATTTCATAAATATACTTGGGTTTCACCTTATTATTTTCCACTTTATTCATTTTAGTATTAAAAGGGAATTTGTGATTAAATATTAGAAAATTGACATGTTTTCATATATATCTCAAAAATGTGTGAGCTTTGTAATGTGTAGGA
>WSFP011422940.1:0-22702 GCA_009831015.1 Picea engelmannii | reverse complement strand
GACCATTGCTTCCTAAGGAGGGAGGATTGATCCTGGTGGATATCGGTGGCCACCCACCTATTCCAGGGGCTCGAAAAACAATTTTCCATCTTAGCATTTTTTTGGGTTCTAAACTTCCGAGGCCATTTTGAGGCCTTAAATGACGTTTTTTGGGGATTTGGGGCCCATGTGACTACCATAGATTTTAAATTGGGCTAGTCTAAAATTGTTCTTCTTGGTTAGACCTTTCCAACGGTGTATCGAGAACCCCAAACAGAGATCGTATGCAAACGTTATGTCCCTGGGAAGTTGATGTATCAACTACCCCCATCGGGGCCCACAAACATTTTGGATTTTCATCTTCCGGGGTTAGGGTTTTGGATTTTACTTATGTTAAAAAGTACTTTGGAGCCTCATTGTAACAATCATATTCTAGAAAATGTGAGCAGCCATCACATTTATTCTCAGAGATAAGATGCCACCATTCTAGCGAGTCTAGTGAGTCTTTTATTAAATACTATAGGTTCTCAAACATCTAGAAGAAGATAACATTCAATGGTTTATAAATAAATTTTTGGTGTTTCTTAAGCTATCAATAATTAAGAAAAGATTAACAAAAATATTTTTTTTTACCTTAATTCCTCATGATTGGATATACGTTGCATAAGATATGGAAAAGTGGTAATGGAAGGTTATCTTGTTCAAAAAGGTGAAGAAAATATAGGTAAAAGAACTAGTTAACAATAAAAATTGATGCCAAAATGGTGAACCAACAGTTTTTCAATCATCCATCCAAAATCATGAGATAATATCTAGAGCATATCTGGAGTATCCCATGGTGATCTCAGAATCAAATTGAGTGATCTCGATCCTAAGAAAATAATGTAGTATCCCCATATTTCTCATCAAAACCATATCTTGCAAGGAATTTTTTACAACAAAAATCGATGTCAAGGAGTTGTTGGTGATCAAGAGATCATATACATACAATACCATGAATAACAGAGAGTCGTGTTTCCATATAATGTAGACATTGGGATCAGAATGACATCCAAAAAATACATTAGAGAGAAGGAAGGAATCCATCTTAGCATATCAAGCTTGAGGAGTCTATTTGAAACCATAAGTGGATTTACTAAGTCTAGACACAATTAAAGAGTCTTGAGAGAACCCCTGATATTTCTCCATGTAAATATCCTCCTTAATATCCCCATGAAGAAACGCACTATTTTCATATATCTAACAAAATTCTTAGAGATGACTTGCATCATTGGCTAGCACAATCCAAATTGATTCCATCTTTTTAACTGGTGAAAATGTATCATTGTAGTCTATGTGAGGTACCTATGAGTATCCATTTTCCAGAATCCAAACTTTGTGCATATTCACTAGACCATTTGATGCAAAAGTTTTCGAATAAATACACTTACAATGAACAAGCTTTCTTCTTTTAGGAAGGAAAAAAATATCACAAGTGTGGTTCTGCATCAACGAGCTATATTCCTATTGCATGTTGCATCCCAATCAGGAATTATGGAATCCTCTTGAAAGGTATATAGATCTATAGTAGAAAAAATATTGCAGTGGAAATTTAGCAACAGTTTCGTAGCAGACAATGTTTATGGAGTTGTCTAGAATTGAGATTGCATCCACCTAGTGTCTACAAGATCTCCTACCAACTCACCTACTTCCTATATTTTCTAGTGTGCCTAGCATGACACTGTGTCAAGAGGCTTATGACAAGGATATTAAATCCATAAATATATAGAAGAAACCTCATCATCACTCCCATCATCTAATGAAGAGGAAAAGGAGTTATCATCATCAAGAATCCGTTGGGTTGTTTATTCTTTGCAGTGAAATTATAGTCGAGGTGAAACGATTGATGGTCAAAGTCAAGGTGAATCGATTAATGGTCAAATTTGAGGTAGATCAACAACATCGACAACATCGAAATAAAGTCGAATTCGACGTGGATCAACAGTAGATCGAAGTCGAGGTAGATCGATAGAAAGTCAAAGGTCGAGGAATTCGACTGGGTAAAGTTGAAGTCGAAGATATCGATGGCAAGTCAACCAACAAGAGGTAGAAGTGTGGGTGTGATACGACTGACTAGAGACCAAATGAAGGTTGACTAGTATTCGATTGGTAAACCCGAATTGGACTAGATTGTAATAGAATCCAGGGATTTGTAGCCAATGAGATGCATGGATATGTAATCGTTTTTGGGCACCAATATTTAGGGGATTTCCTATTTTAAAGTCTATAAAGAGGCATTTTGTAAGGCTATAAATGTTTCTATTGTAAGGTGATCATAGAATTCACTTTTGCAGGTTAATGCATGTGTAATTATAGGTTGTTGGTCATGCATATGTAAGACGAATTGGCTACATGGTTATTCTTACATGTGCAAGAGGGTAGGATGTCGATTGTGTCTTAGGTGTGTACCAAGGTTAGACATGTAACATTTTTTTCTAGATGAATAAGACAAAAGGAGAGCAGAACGCTCAAAGGAATGTTGGTTTTCCCTATTAAGGGTTTCCAACGTAAAATCTCAATGTACTGTGTGATTGCTTGTGTCATTTGCTTTCTTGATTAAAATATTTTTCTATTCTACTAGGATTGGTGTGGAAGTGTCCTTCATTTCCTGACATGTGGTATCATAGATTAGGTCTACCCTGACAAGTGAGTTATCAGAGAGGTGTAATCCTTTGGTGAGTATATCAAATCTTGATTTTCCAAACTTGAATCTGAGAACTAAACCGTAGTTACAGTAAGAGTCATAAGTCATAAATTGTTTTAAAGATCGCAATAAAGAATGGAGAGAAGTTCTAGAATAGAGATAGAAATATTCAATGGCTATTATTTTGAATTTTGGAATCTTAAAATGGAAGATCTTCTTGTGGATCGAGAACAATGGACAATGGTCTGTCCAGGTACCCAGCCGATATGAATTTCAATGGAAGAATGGGAGAAACTTGAAACAAAAGTAAGAATTACAATACAACTTTGTCTTACAGATTTGGTGTTGTTGAATGTCTCAAGTGAATATTCGGCCAAGAAATTGTGGGACAAGATGGGAAGCTTATACCAGTCTAAATATCTGGTAAATAAGTTTTTTCTCAGAAAGAAAGTACATATTTTGAGGAAGAGTGATGGAAATTCGGTGACTGAGAATTTAAATTTGTTTAACACCGTGTTAAGCTAGTTATTGTCTATGGATATAAAGATCACTAATAAGGATAAATGTATCAGCCTATTAAGTTATTTTCCAGACTCCTGGGATAAATTAGTTGTGGCTATTGGGAGTAATACAACCACACTAGCGCTAGAGGATGTGGTTGCTTCTCTAATTTTAGAAGAAATGAGAAGAAAAGGCATGGAAGGATCGACCAAATATAAACTGGTAGTGAGAGGTCAGTCAATAGACAGAGATAAAGGAATATTCTCTAGTAGAAAGTTCAAGTCGAAGCATAGATCTAAATCCTTGGCTTTGTCGATGCGAAGATACTAGAAATGCGGTAAATATGGGAATTATAAAAAGGAATGTAAGTCGAAGGAAACAAAAGGTAGTGTTGGATCCAATGATAAGAAGTCGACTGAGAGAAGGATGACCTAGGAGAAGGGAGGTGATGTGTACCTGGTGTCGACGAGTACACATTCAAATCAATATGTTTGGTTGATTGAATCAGGAGCGTCATATCATATGACACCACATAAAGAATGTTTATGTGAATATGAACAATATGATGGGGGTGATGTGTTCTTGGGGGAATACTCGACAACTAGAATTGTCAGATAGGGAAGAGTCTGACTAACACTACAGGATGGGAGGAAAAGAAACCTTCCAAGTGTGCTATACATTCTGAGTTTGGCAAGAACCCTGATATATGTCAGCAAGATTAGTGATGCAGGTGTGCATACTCTGTTTCATAAGGATTCGTGTAAGATGGTCAGAGGTGTGATGGTATTAATGAAAGGAGTTCAAATTGGTACCTTGTAAAAGCTATTAGGGAATGTCAACTTGACTGGATACAACAACATCGTTTCTCCTAAAATTGAATAGACTCAATGTCAACACAAATCGACTCGAATCGAGCCAAGTCAACTCAAATAAAATCAACAATACATGATGAACTCAACCCGGCCATGTTATGGCATGAGAGGATGGAACACATTAGAGAAAAAGGACTTCGAGCTATGAAAAGAAAAGGTATGGTTGAAGGTTTTCCTAAATGTGGTTTAGAAGTTGACTTTTGTGAACATTGCATATATGGGAAACAAATTCGGGTGAGGTTCCCATCTGAAGTGACAAGGGAAAATGGGGTTCTAGAACTGGTTCATAGTGATGAGTTTGGCCTGGTTACAGTGCCTTCACTTGGTGGATAGTTATATTATGTCTACTTCTTAAATGTTTTTTTCCAGGAAGACACGGATATATTTATTGAGGAATAAATCAGAGGTTTCTGAGAGATTTAAGGAGTTTAAAGATCTTGTGGAAAACTAGAGAGATAAGAGGATTAAAGTGTTGAGGACTAACAATGGTGGTGAATTTTGTGGAAAGGAATTTGATCAGTTCTATAAGCAGTGTGGCATAGCATGCCAAAATACCACACCATACACCCCACAAAAAAATGGATTTAACGAGAGAATTAACAGAACGTTGATGAATAAGGCAAGGGGCATGCTTAGTGGTGTTGGGATCACACAAGAATTCCAGGCAGAGGCAATCAATACTGTAATATATCTGGTGAATATGTATCCTTCATCTGAGCTAGTTGACATCACTCCAAATGAGGTATGGTCTGGTAAGAAGACGTCGATGGCACATCTCAAAGTATTTGGTTGTGATGCATTTGTGCATGTTCCCAGGGAAAAGAGGAGCAATATGGACAAGAAGGAAGTCAAATGTATTTTCATCAGATACAAAGAAGGGATGAAAGGGTATAAGCTTTGGGATCCTGCATCAAGGGGAACAGTGTGCTTTTGAGATGTGGTCTTCAGAGAAGTCAGAGATAAATCCGAGCCTAAGGAAGTTGTTCAGACCGAGAATAATCCTGATACGGTATGGTTCGAACTGAGGAATGGAGAAGATGATTCATATGAGTCGACTGAATATGAAGAATAGGTGGAATAATTGACTTCAGTGATAAGGAGGTCAAAAAGAGAAATAAAACCAGTTGAAATGTATAGTCCTTCTGACTTTCTATTTGCATTTGTGTTAACTTCCATCGACAATGAGCCCAAGTCAATCAGTGAGGTAGTCGAATCTAAAGAGGGTAAACTCTAGAAGGAGTCAGGACACCATGATTAAAGAGATGGAATCCTTGTTCAAGAATGAGACATTGGATTAAGTCAAGTTACCCAGTGGAAGAAAGCCCGTCAGTAGCAAGTGGGTGTTCAAGAAGAATATGAATGCCACAAGACAAGTCGAGAAGTTCAAAGCTCGACTGGTAGTGAAAGGATATTCCCAAGTCGAGGGAGTCAACTTTGGTGATATTTTTTCCCTTGTTTCAAAACTAACTTCCATTAGACTACTAATGTCTCTGGCTGCGACATTCAATATAGAGATAGAACAGATGGACGTGAAGACAATGTTTCTACATGAGGACCTAGAATAAGAAATGTACATGAAACAACCTGAAGGATTTTTAGTAAAGGGAAAGAAATATTTGGTGTGAAAACTCAAAATATCTCTTTATGGTCTAAAGAAATTACCAAGGATGTGGTACAAAAAGTTTGACACATACATCCTTAGTTTGTGATTTTTGAGAAGAAAAGTTGATCACTGCATATATTCCAAGGAAGAAGGTGGGTGTTTCATATATGTAGTTTTGTGTGTCAATGACATTTTGTCGATTGGAAACAACATGAACGCAATAAAGGAGGTGAAGAAGCATCTATCCTCCAAGTTTGACATGAAGGATCTCGGTGCAGCTAAATTCATTTTGGGAATGGAGATTAAGAGAGATTGAGTCGCTAGAAATATCTGGTTGAATCAAATGAAGTATATTGAAATAATTATGAAATGATTCAACATGTATGATTGCAAATCGGTGAGGGTTCCAATTATAGTGGGATCAAGGATTATTGTTGAATATTGTCCAAAGACACAGGAAGATATAAGGGACATGGAACATGTTCCCTATGCAAGTATTGTTGGTAGTATAATGTATGCAATGGTCTGCACTCGACTAGACATTTCCCATGTAGCTAGAGTGTTGAGCAAGTACATGTAGACACCTATAAAGGAGCACTGGACAACTATCAAGAGAGTATTCATGTATTTTTGTGGCACGAAGTACTATGCTATATGATACCAAGGAAAACCTAGAGGTGACAGTGGTAAATTAGATGTACATGGCTTTGTCAATGCCAACTAGGTTGGAGATTTGGATCAACAGAGGTCGACCAGCGGATATGTATTCAATATGTTTGGCGGAGCAATAAGCTAGATAAGTAAGCAACAAGAGGTCGTAGCCTTGTTGATAATAAAAGTTGAATACATGGTGGCCACTCATGGAAGAAAAAGAGCGATATGGATTCAAATGTTGTGTTCAGGAATCGGGTTTGAGCAGAGAGATATGAAGGTAAGTTGTGATAGTCAAAGTGAATTATTTATGGCAAAGAACCCTGCTTATCATTAAAAGACTAATCACATTGATGTACAATACCATTTTGTAAGAGATATGATGGAAAGTAACAAGGTGCTACTGGAGAAAGTAGACACATTGGAAAACATAGAAGACTCATTAACCAAGTCTATGAGTGTTGTGAATTTCTCTTGGTGCAGAGAGGCAATGGGGATTGTTGCCCTGGGTCAGTGAGTGAAAGTTCAGGAATCTCCTATTTCAGAAAAGAAGACAACAAGTGGGAGAATGTTGGGTTGTTATATTCTTTGCAGTGAAAGTATATTCGAGGTGAATTAGTTGATGGTCAAAGTCGAGGTATATCGATAGCATCGAAAACAAGTCAAAGTTGAGGTGGATCGACATCAGGTCAAATTCAAGGTAGATCGACAAAAAGTTCAAGGTCGAGGAATTTGACCGGGTAAAGTCAAAGTCGAATATATCGATGACAAGTCAACCAACAAGATGTCGAAGTTTAGGCATGAGACAATCAACTTGAGACCGAATGAAGGTTGACTGGTATTCGACTGGTAAACCTAACTTGGAGTCCACTGTAACAAAATCCTTGTATTTTAGGGATTTGTAGCCAATGATATGCATGGATCTGTAACCATTTTTGGGCACCCATATTTAGGTTTTTTCCTATTGTAAATTATATAAAGAGGCATGTTGTAAGGTTGTAAAGGTTGTTGTTGTAAGGTGATCATAGAATGAACTTTTGTAGGTTAATGCATGTGTAAGTGTAGGTTGTTGGTCATGCATATGTAAGAAGAATTAGATACATGGTTGTTCTTTCATGTGAAATAGGGTAGGATTTAGATTATGTCTTAGGTGTAGACCAAGGTTAAACATGTAACCTTTTATTATAGATGGATAACACAACAAGAGAGAAGAACGCTCAAAGGAATGTTGGTTTTCTCGGTTAAGGGTTTCCAAGGTAAAATCTCGGTGTATTGTGTGATTTCTTTTGTCATTTGATTTCTTGATTAAATTCCTCTTCTCTTCTTCTAGGATTAGTGTGAAAGTGTCCTACATTTCTTGACAGAATTTTCCCAAGTGGTTCATCAACTTCATTGTTACCAGAATTCACTATGAAAATTGAACTAGCTACAAATTGTGAATAATCATGAGAGTGACTCAAGGATTTCTCCTCAAAATGAACACTCCAAGAAATTACCAACTAATTGGTGATGGGATTGAGAAACTGATATCCCTTAACTCCATTAGGAGATCCCATGGAAATTAAATATTGGCTTTGAGGATCTAATGCCTCATGTTTCTCTATTGGAATGTGAGCCCATGCTTGAGATACAAACACTTTAAAGTGTTTGACTATGATTCAAAAGGAATGACTCCCTTCAAGACTTTTTTGGAAACTTGGTTCTGGAAGTAACATGCACAATTAATGTATTATACCATAACTTTGAAGGAAGAGGTCAGGAATGAAACATGCAATTTTCCATTTCCTTTAAAGATTCATTCTTGCATTCAGCCACATCGTTATATTGAGGAGTGGGTGGGATAGTACACTCCAATTAAAATCCTTTAGAAGAAATATATTGCTCAAAGTTATTGTTCACATACTCCCCCCATTGTTTGTATGTAGAATTTTAATGGTTTTCTCAAAATGTTTCTCAAACAATTATTTGAAGTCCTAAAAGTGCTCAAAGATATATGATTTTTTGTTGAAGAAAGTATACCCAGGTATACCTTGAATAATCATCAAAGAAGGTCAAGGAATATTTGTCTCTACTAATAGAAGGAAGAGGAAATGGACCCATCATATTGCTATGAACAAGCTCCCAAAATTATGTATCTCTTCAATCTTTTCCTTTTTCAAACTTGTTTTCTATCGATGTTTGCCAAGTATGCATCCCTGACAAACACCATTAGAATATTTGACATATGAATAAGATATCACCATCTCTTATTGCTAAGATATTGCAAAATTATCATGCCATAATCTACTCACCTTATCTAAATGAGAGAGAAGTGAAACAGACAAAGACTTGGGAAAAACAACTATAGAGAAAAAATATAGTCGCAACTAATGATCAACTTTACCAACAACAACTATAGCACCATTTTTTATCTCATTAATGACCATGGAATCGAGTGTGAACCAAGTTTCATCTACTTCAACCAAAATGAATAATTTGGTAGTATAGAGTAAATTGGTTGACAGTGAAGGCACAAACAACATTTTGAAATGTCCCATCAATCACATCAATAGATCCTTTCCCATAGACCTCAACAAGAGTATTATCCCTAGTTAATACAATTGGCATAGTACAAGGCTCTAAATATTTAAAGTCACCTTTAAATGAAGCCATGTGGAGTGATGCACTCGAGTCAAGTATCCATGAAGAAGGCTTAGATGCAACTACTACAAGTGATAGATTTGGGTCCTTTATTTTCCCTTTACTTTCCTATTCCTTTGAAGACTACTCTATAGATGAACTCTACTTGAAAAAATCTGGCAGCTTGATATTGTTCTTGTTAAGAATATGAGTAAGAAGAATAATTTTATTCTTCATGCACTTGTGTTTATCATGCCTAATATTATTGCAATAGGCACACTTGACCCATTCATTCTTAGGTTTTTCACCCTTCGAACGAGAGGTCTCTGAAGCAGAGTTGGATTTTTTCTCATGGTCCTTTTATCTTTGTTTCTCAACTTCTACTTTTTTTGTCTAATAATTTTGAGGACTCCTTGGTGCCTTGATTTGTATCAAGGGTATGTTATTTTGACTTATTTAAAGTACCCATATCCACAAGCTTATTTTTCTCCCTGGTCAACGCGACAACAAAATTATCAAGGGATGGAGTCTTCCAAGTAGTTTCACGACATTCTTGGTAGCATGAAATTGGAAACAAATAAGAAGTAATCAAGTCCAATATTGGAAAGAATGGATAGAATAAGTTGTTCATCCTCCTTGTCAAGCCGACAAAACTTCATTTCTAGCCTCAAGGATTTTGACTTTGTGAGAAAGTCCTAGATGGTGTCAAAATTGCGCAGGCTCAATATAATCATCTCATTCTCCAATTAGTGTCCTCTTAACACATATTTCTTCCAAAAAAATCCTTCTATAGTAGTCTATATCTAATTGGGTGAACTTGCAGATTCAATTTGGAAAATAAGATCGAGAGATACAAAGAAACACAACAAACCAGAAGCTTCATCACATCTCTTAAACCACTTCAACTTTTCAAATTTTTATCATTTTAGATTTTCATGTCCCTAATGATGGGTGGAGTGTCTACTCAAAATGTTGAACGTTTCAAAATCTAATACATAGTATAATTCCAAAATACGTATGCATCAATATGACTGATTGAGAAAACCTACATACTCAGGTTCGGTGTAGTTTCGAATTCAATTCCCATTGTGATTCTAAATAGGACTTTTCTCTATTGGAGAAATTTCTATTTTCGACACACTAGTTCAGTGGGAGTTAACTAACTAGTTCTATTTTATACTTTCTATTTAGATCATAACTATTATGCATCCATGCATTCCTAAGGAAAGCTAACTACTAGATTGTTTTTCTTAATTATGGAATTTTCTTTCCTATATATGAGTGTATTCCACTCATTCATTGTATCACAATGAGGATCATTGATTATCTCATTGGAGTAGTGTGAATATATTTTCTCATTCTTCCATATTGAATCTCTCATACTTTCTTGATAAGATTTATTTTTACTTGCTTTAGCTAGGTCTCCTATGCATGTTTCGATGAAACATTGACATGGTATCAGAGCCATGTTGCTTGGAGCAAGCTAGAAAATCTAGACAATAAGGAAATTAGATTTTTGGTGAGAAAAAACAATGTAAAAGACAAGGTCACACCCTCTCCCCATCGAAAGGAGTGACCATCATACCCAGACTTATGAATTTTTTCCATTATGGCATGGTCTCACCTAGAACACTAGAAAAGTGCGACCAAGGTCACTCCCAATACACTAGAAACAAGTGACCATTAGGGAGTAGAGGGTGACCAGGGTTTCTCCCAATACACTAGAAAAGTGCAACCACTAGGTAATGGTCAATCTATGTCTTAAGGAAAGGTGTGCCCGCCTCTTAAAGTGCCTTTTTCTACAGTGATTTCTCAATTTTTTCACTTGCAGATTGAGAGTAAATTTTTAGGGTTTCTCATAAATAATGGGAGAGATGGATATGACACCAATTATTTAGTCAAATTTGGTGATTATTCTTACACCATACAATTATTTTTATTGAAATCCCAAGGTTTAATTCCAACTCAAAAGGAAAGGACTATACAATTTGATGATGGGGACAAAAACATAACCTACATCATCATTTTGTGAAGACTAGTGGGTGAACCAAAAGGATGAGGCCACATGAATTCTTCTTGAATTGATTTCATCTGATTTATGGTTTCATGTTGGAAAGTGTCTTTGGAAACTAGTATGAGATGAGAGGTCATATGCATGAGGTAGAGTTGAATACCTTGGATCCTAAAAGTTTTGATAATTTGCAGGATTTATTTACCAATTTTAAATCTTTGATATTGAGCTTGGCATCTTGTGGTGTTGATAAATATACACAAGTAGAACAAATTATTCTAGCAATATTGGCTAAGATAGGACCAGAATATGTTGTCTATGTATCCACTTTCCATTCTGGCAAATATCTCATGCGAACAAAGTGGAAGATTCCTACCATGGATCAATTCATTGATTCTCTCACACATGAGAAGGAAAAACTCATTCATATGGGACTAATAAAGGATCCCAAAGCACATGCACTCACCATGCATCATGGGAAAGGGTCATCCAATCATAAATCCAAACAGAATAGAAAGGAGAAATAGAACTAGAAGGAGGGATATTCCAAACCCTTCAATGATTCTTCAGGCTCCAACGACTCTTCAGATACCAAGAAGAAGAAGAAGGGAAAGAAGTGCACTTACTGGAATAAATCAAATCATGAACCATCCACATGCATGAATAAATAAATCGATCTTATGGCTCAGGTAATTCAGTAAAACAAACTTGGAAACTTCATTCATGACAGAGACAAAAAGAAGAAGGAAGAATATCATGTGCCTAAGAAAGATAATCATCATTCTCTTGTTGAAATTAATTCCTCATATGATTCATGGATTATAGATTTTGGCGCATCACATCATATGGCAGTGAAAAAGGAATTTTTTTATTCTTTGAGTTCATGCTCAAGACCCCCTATTATCATGGGGGATGATACTCTAGTAGCAGTATTAGGAGAGGGAAGAGTGGAACTCCATAATGGTAGTTTTGAGAATGTTTTACATGTTCCAAATATTTCTATGAACCTTCTCTCAGTTTATTAGATCACTCATAAAGGTAAAAAGGTTGAATTTACATCAGATTCAATTTATGTACCTGACATGCATAATAATTCCAATATTGCAATTGGTGAAGAGGATCACAAATCAAGGTTGTATAAATTCACTAAGTTTGTTGACAACGAATATTCTTTACTACTTACACATAAGGAGAGTACTTTGCATGCACCTCCAGTGCAACATATAGATACTCTTATGCTTCCATAAATTCCAGACATCAGAGATGATTCCATACACTCATATTTTGTACATGGAAATTAGTAGGTAGTACATGCACATAAGGAGCCAGTGCCGAAGCTTCAAAAGATTCCCAAGAGAGCACAATTCACACTTTAGGTAGCAAGTTTCCTTGGAGAAAATCCATTGGATTCAATGAGGACTCAATCTCATCATGAGGATCCTTCTCATGTACTTTAAAATTTTGAACCAATGGTTCCCATGCATTGCTATATGGTTCAATCTTCTAATCCACACACCTACACTAAGGATGTGGCCAATAAATTATGGAAAGAATCCATGCATGAGGAGTATGAATCACTCCTAGAGAATCAGACTTGGGATCTAGTTCCACTACCAACAGAAAGGAATATTTTCAGGTGCAGATGGGTCCACATGATCAAAAGGTAAAAGTCTATATAGGTTTCCAAAGGAATTCATCAGATCCATAAATATTTCTACATCTTCATGAAGAATTTCAGTGTAATATTCCAGATATAAAATAGTATGCAGAACATAAATATTTAGCTAGAAATGGTAGAGAAACAATGATATAACCATAACAATACCATAATAATACCATAATAACACCAGAAAGAGCACTTTGATTACTAATAGAAATGTTCACTTGCCTCTTCGAGGGGGAAACCTCTAGTAGAGCAAAGCTCTATTACAATAATATCCAAGACAATATTTCTCATACTCTCTACTTCTATTTATACTAAATCTATCTATCCAAAAGAACAATATAGAATAAGATCCTTCTAGAAGCCGAAGATTCTATTAGTTATTCTTACATTTGACTTATTCTTCCTTATTGCTAGGCCTTATTAATATTGGCCTTTATTACATGGAATTATATTATTCTACCTACGTGAGGGGTTAGGGAGGTTAGGTCCCTAACATTTCCTCCCCCTTCAATAACAACCTTGTCCTCAAGGATTCAGATGAGTTAATTGTTGTATAATGGTGGTCGACTCCCAGGTGGCATCTTCTAGAGGGGTATCTTTCCATTGGACTAACACTTCCTGGATGGTGCACTGACGAAGACGACGCTCTCTCTGGGCCAAGATTACTTGTGGCTACAACCATATGGAACCTTATTAATCCAACTTAGGGATACTATTTTGAGTTTGGCACTTAGTTCCAATCACCTTCTTCAAGCAGTAAACATGAAAAATAGGATGGAACTTCGACCGACTAGGTAGAGTTAACTGATAGGCCATTGATATAACACACTTAAGCACCATATAACGACCATAAATTTGGGCGCAAGTTTCTGACATTGTTAACCTTTGAGTGAATTCTTCTTACAAAGTTGTAGTCAAAGAAATACCTAGTTCCCTTCAACAAAATGGCATTCAGAACAACCTTGATCTGTTTTTTTCTTCATGCAATTCTGAGCCATGACCAAATTAGATTTGAGGGCACAACGAATAGCCTCATGAACTATAAGATTTGTGTCAACCTCCTGAACCTTCAAGACCCATGGAATATAGGAGAGAACAGATGGAGGCTTTTGTCCATAGACTGCTTCAAAAGAAGTCATGTGAGTAGTTGTATGGTAAGAGGTGGTGTACCACCATTCATCTAGGAGTAACCATTGAGCCCACCTATTTTTTCACTCAGATGAAAAACACCTAAAATATGTTTCCAAACACTTGTTGACAACTTTATTCTGGCCATCCATCTGGGGGTGATAAGTCGTGTTGAGATGCAATTGGGTGCCCTGCAGCTTGAACAATTCTTGCCAAAAATTGTTGGTGAAAGTGGGGTCTCTGTCCAAGACAATAGAATTAGGCATGCCATGAATCTTGAAGATATTATCCATGAATATTTGAGCCACTGTGGCAGATGTGAATGGGTGTTGAAGAGAACAAAAATTGTCATATTTGGAGAGACGATCGACGACCACCATGATGACTGACTTATCGCCCAATTTAGGTAAGCTTACAATGAATTCCGTAGAAATATCTCACCAAATAGCAGGGGGAATCGAAAAAAGTTGGAGTGCTCCCGGAGCTTTGATAGTTTATCCCTTGTTGTGTTAACATAACTCACATTCAACCACAAAGGTGAGGACATCTTGTTTCATAACCTTCCAGAAAAAAGAACATTTTACCCATTCATAGGTTTTGGTAAATCCTAAATGCTTGGATGTGGGTGAGGCATGAAGTTCAGAAAGCACTATGGATATAATTTGGGATTGATTGCATAAATACAAACGGCCTTTGTAGCGAATCTCTTCATTATTCCAAGAGTACCCTGGAGAGATTGAATAATTGTGTTTCAATTGGTGGAGTAGGCTAGAAATTTTGGGGTCTTGCAATCATTCCTGACGAACATCTTGGAGCCAATCTAGTACAATGAAGGAGAGGGAGAAAAGGGACCTGTCTTCTTCATATTTTTGGAAAATAGCATTGGCCACTACATTTTCCTTTCCCTTCTTGTAAATGATCTCATAATCATAGTGAAATATCTTGTTCACCCATTTTTGTTGTGTCGGGGATGAAATTCGATGTTCAAGGAAATACTGGAGACTATGATGATCGGTTTTGATTTGGAATCGTTGACCCAATAAACAAGGATGCCTGAGATCCACAACATGAAAATATATATAACATTTCCTTTTCATAAATGGATTGGCCCAAATGTCGCTCTAATTTTTTTTTTCTAGTGAAGGCCAAGGGCCTTCCATCTTGCACAAGGACGACTCTAATTCCTTTCCCGAAATCATCACATTCCAATACAAATGTCTTTGTGAAGTCTGGGAGTGCTAGGATAGGGGTCAAGCACATAACATATTTTAAGGCTTTGAAGAAATGATCCACAGCTGAAGTCCAAGTGAAAGCATTCTTTTTAAGGAGGGAAGTGAGAGGACCTACAATATTTCCATAATTCCGAACAAACTTCCTATAATAGCACGTTAAACCCAGAAAACCATGCAATATCTTAAGAGTTTCAGGGTGAGGCAAATCTTGCATAGATTGAATTTTCTTAGGATCCACTCGGACACCATCCTTCCCAAAAATATGACCCAGGTATTCCACTTTTGAGGCACCAAAGGTACATTTAGATTGTTTGAGGAAAAGTTGGTGCTTAGAGAGTAGATGGAGAACTTGATTCACATGGGAGAGATGGGATGGCCAATTTTTACTATAGATGGGAATATCATCAAAGGAAACTAATAAAAAAGGATGGAGAAAAGGATGGAATACATGATTCATAAGACTTTGTAAAGTGGAAAGAGTATTACACAATCTAAAGGGCATTACCAAGAATTCATAATGACCCTCATGAGTGTGAAATACAGTCTTGGGGATGTCTTCTTCTTTCATACGGATACGGTGGTAGCGAGAACATCGATCCAATTTGGTGAAGTATTGAGCACCACTCAATTCATCCAAGAGGTCATCAAAGACAGGAATGGGGAATTTGTCTTTGATTGTGAGTTTGTTAAGGGTGCAGAAATCAGGACACATGCACCAAGTACCTTCTTTCTTGAGTACCATGACCATGGGGGAAGAATAGGGGATAGTACTGGGATGGATAACACCGAATTCTAGTAATTCATGAACAATGCTCTCAATTTCATTCTTCTGGGAAAAGGGATGATGATAAGGTCGAACATTGGGGGGAAGACTACCCGGGATGAGAGGGATGGAATGATCATGGATGCCACTGGAAGGGGGAATTTCTTTGGGGGTGGTAAAAACAGCTTGGTGGAGGGAGAGGATAGATTGGAGGTCGAGATGCACAAAAGGTGTCTCAACAACATGAATGGAATGGATTTGGGCTATAATTCCTTAATGAACTTTTTTTCAGAGATTTTCCATGTGATGGGAATTGATGATATCAGGGGAGCCTGCAGTGATTCCTTAGAACTTATACTTTTGTCCCTCTTGTTGGAATTGCATGGTTAAGTCCTTAAAATCCATGAAAATGGGGCCTAGAGTGTGTAACCATTCAGAACCAAGAATAATATCACAACCACCCATGTATATAGAAAACATATGGGATTTCAGGTGATATTGACAAATTTAGAGTCGCACATTTTCACATCATCCCCCACATTTCATGGAACCACCATTGGCAATCATGATTTGAAAATTATTGGCAGCACAGATGTGACAATTGAATTCTTGGGCAATGCAACGATGAATAAATTTATGGGTGCTACCACTGTCCACAAGGATGATGATTTCCTATTTTTGATGGAACCAATTAATTTGAGAGTCTGGGGAGTAGATAATCCAGTGACAGAATTAAGTGAAATTACTGGGTCAACTTTGGGTGGGTTAGAGGGTAGGGTGAGGTCATATGGCGGGGGTAGTTCCTCCACAGGTGGAACAATTACATTTTCTTTAGAAATATCCTCAGCCATAACCATAAAATCTTTTGTTCGTTACACTTGTGCTTCATCATAATTATAAAAAAGACCCTTGAGTTTACGTTCAACCATTTCAACACTAGTTGATTTTTGGATATTGAGGGGAGTCGTAGGAGGAGCAAAATTGGTGGGTTTAGGGCGAGGAGGAAAGGAGGGTTTGTGGGTCTGGGAGGAGACAATGTGTTGGGATTCCTTGGCTCATTGAGTAGCTTCCAACCAAGTCTGGAGGCATTCCATGAGAACATGGGCATAAATTTCATCTTTGAGGCCACTGATAAAGAATTCCCTAAAGAAACCATCTGACATTCCCTCGGTTCTCAAATCCAAGTGCTCAAATGCAGAAATAAATTCTTCCAGTGTCCTAGACTACTTTAAATTGGTCAATCGGCCTAAATGGTGGGTGTCAGAGTCAAAGTGGTCATAAAGTTCGGCCACAAACTGTGTCCAAGCAACATACCCTTAGCGTGCCTTTTTTCTCCATAGCCACCATTCCATTGTTTCAGATCCAGATATAGGACACCATAATGAAGCTTGGATAAATCATCAATAATGTAATGGAAAGAGAAATAATGTTCCATTTGGGTGACCCAGTCTGTAGGATTCGATCCATCAATTTTTTTCACCTCAATTCTAAGAGGGCGGAGGTCTGAGGAAAAGTGGGTAATATGAGGGCCTTGGTAATGGGAAGAGTCATGGTCATCCTGATAAGATGGTTTTTCAAAAGAGGAATGGTTTTGGGAATGACCCAGGAAGTATTCTTTCAGGTCATTAATGTATGAACATTGTTCCTTGAGGTCTTTGATGTAGGAACATTGATCCTTGAGGATATCAATAGTTGAAATGATGGAGCTAATGTTGGCATTGAGATGTTTGATATCGTCCTTTTGCTAATGGTTGCTAGCAATCAAGGCATTGAGTTCTTGGTCTCATGTGATAGTCAATTGGACAAAGGAGAAAGAAAATAGTATAGAGGAAACAAAAAGGGTTTGGAGGGGTGGGTGGGACCATGGAGAAAAAAGGGTGTCAAATGATAGGTACCATTGTGATCAGGGCGAAAAGGGGGATCCAAAGGGATAGGATCCAAATAAGGGTGTCAGATACGGGTCGAGTCCAAAAAAGAAAATGTGTTAAAAAAGAGAGGTATCATTGGAATCGGGGCGAAGAGAGGAACCTAGTGGGATAAGTCCCAAATAAGTGTGTCGATTGGACCAATATACTCATTTTTTTTTCTTTTACTCCTGCGGAGTCATACTTCGGCCTGAATAATACTGCAATGATGAATTTCCCAAATTCTTAACATGAATAAATGTGTAGTAATTTTGAAAACGAGAATGCAGAAGGAACAATTGTGTGAAAATAGATCATGTTTGTTTTGTTTTTTGTTTCCGTCCCTAGGGGTAGGATATTCAAGGTTTCTACAAACAAGGGT
Organism: Picea engelmannii; assembly: GCA_009831015.1. Taxonomy (NCBI): domain Eukaryota; kingdom Viridiplantae; phylum Streptophyta; class Pinopsida; order Pinales; family Pinaceae; genus Picea; species Picea engelmannii. Next base: position 4,708 of record WSFP011422940.1, on the reverse strand, counting down.
GTTCCCTTTGCTATAGCTCTCTTATATATGTGCGGGGTCCAATAGTAGTACTTGGCCCAATATCGCACGACACCAACTAAGGAGGCCAGACTATTCCCTTGGCCATACTACTCGACTACACATGTACTAGAGATTATCTTTCTAAGTGTTTTTCTTGGTGGCACTATAGTAGTCAGGAGGTCAATCGATTTATCTATGGAGGGCTTCATGAAATCTATGTTGATCTATATACAGGTGTTTTCTGATGTCCTACCACTCGAAGGAGTATCAACAGGGGTTACAAGGGTGGCCAACAAATGTGCACTTGAGTACCACTTGTATTTCCTGCATCTATGACTCCCCGATTGGGTTTTATGCATGTAACGATAGATCTTTGTAGATTTAAGACGTCAAAATACGTCTCTACCCTAAAAAAATTTAACCCACAATTTTCTATTGAGGAAGGTGCTCTGATACCACTTGTAATATTACAGATATAAAATAGTATGCAGAACATAAATATTTAGCTAGAGATGGCATAGAAACAATGATATAATCAGGATAATACCAGAATAACACCAGAATAACACCAGAAAGAGCACTTTGATGAATGATAGAAATGTTCACTTGCCTCTTTGAGGGGGAAACCTCCAGCAGAGCATAGCTATATTACAATAATATCCAAGACAATATTTCTCATACCCTTTACTTCTATTTATACTAAATCTATCTATACAAAAAAACAATCTAAAGGAAGATCCTTCTAGAAGTGAAAGATTCTATTAGGTCTTCTTACATTTGATTTATTATTCCTTATTGCTAGGCCTTATTAATATTGGCCTTTATTACATGGAATTATATTATTTGACCTACATGAGAGGTTAGGGAGGTTAGGTCCCTAACATTCAGTGAGCATAATTTTCATACTTTGTGGGATTGTCTTGGAGTGAAGAACAAAGTTTTCTAGCAGTTTCCTTTTCTTCTTTTGATGCATTGTCTTTTGACGAGGGGTTTTGTTCCCACGTGGTTTTCCCTCTTTTCTCATTTTTATTTAGTGTTCATTAGTTTCATTGTACATGAGTAACTAATATGGCCTAGTTGTCGGGATCCATTTTTACTCCATAGTGATGTTCAGGGGGGGTATTGGAGAAATTTATATTTTCGACACACTAGTTCAGTGGCAATTAATTGACTAGTTCTATTTTAGAATTTATATTTATATCATCACTATTATGCATGCATGCATTCCTAAGGAAAGATAACTGCTTGATTTATTTTATTAACTATGGAATGTTCTTTCCTATATATGAGTGTATTCCACTCATTCATTGTATCAATGATCATAATTGATTATCTCATTGGAGTAGAGTGAATATATTTTCTCATTCTTCCATATCGAATCTCTCGTCCTTTCTTGATACTTTCTTTGTTTGTACTTGCTTTATCTAGGTCTCTTTGTTGGTTATGTGTTATATTATTTGCATGTGTGTGTGTGGGCACGTCATATTCGACAGCTGCGTCTGACGATCCCTCTAGTAGTGATCTTTGTGTCGTGTGTGTCAGGTGCTTTCCTAGGGTGGTCCCAGGGGGGGAGCAGGTATGCCCCCCCTGGTTACGCACAACGTTCTGGGTTGCACCCCATTTTTTTTTTTTTGGGTGGTTTTTGCTATTTTTAGCGGATTTTGCTATTTTTAGCGGTTTTCTAAATTAATCCCAGATTAAGGGATTAGGGTTTTGGTATCTACGGAATACCTATAAACATTGTATATATTGTATGGTGAATGGTGAAATTTGACATAATTAATATAAGAAAGGTTTTCCCAGTTGAGGGTTTCTGGTATAAAATCTATGTACTCTATGTATGAGCCATTGATTAAATTTTGTTTTTCTTAAGAATCTATATGCATAGCTTTACTTCACAGGTTTAAAATTTACATGTGGTATCAAAGCTCATTTTTGGCTTCAGAGGGATGCCTTTGTTGTTGAGGGTTTGGCTTGGTCTTGATAGATCAATTTTATCTTGGGTCTATGATAAAGCTGGGTTTAGTGGGAGATTTTGTAGTGGTGATTTGAGTGCAGAAAGAGGAATGACAATCTCTTCTAGAATCGACATAGAGAATTTCAATGGTAAAAACTTTGAGTTATGGAAGCTGAAGATGAAGGAACTTATTGTAGACAAAGAACAATGGATCGTTTTGGATCCTAGTACACAACCTACTGGTACATTGTCTACTAGCACACAGGCTACTGGTACACAACCTACTAGTACACAAACTAACAGTACACCACCTACTGGTATGTCGAAGGAATATTGGGAGAAGTTGGACAAAAGAGAAATGAGCACTATTTGACTCTGCCTGGAAGATTCGGTGTTGTTGAATGTCTCAGGAGAATCTACAACCAAGGAACTATGGAATAAGTTGGGGAATTTGTATCAATCAAAGTTCCTGTTAAACAAGTTGTTTCTTCGAAAGAAATTGTATCATCTTAGGATGGAAGATGGAGATTCTATGACATAACATCTAAATTCCTTTAATACTCTGGTAATTCAACTTGTCTCTGTTAATATTACGATTGCATAAGAATATAAGTGTATTACTTTCTTATGTTCTTTGCCAGACGCTTGAGATACTCTAGTTGTATAAATAGGTAGTACCACTCAATCTACATTGAAGTATGAGGATGTAGTTGCATCCTTGTTATTTGAAGAGATGAGGTGGAAAATCATGGATGTTCATAGCACAGATGATTTATTTGTAAGAGGTCGTACCCAAGACAGGAATCCTAGTAAGTCTTGGGGGGGGGAGATCTAAATCTACAGGTAAATCTACGTCTCCAAGAAAATATTTGAGGAAATGTTGGAAGTGTGGTCAAACAGGGAATTATAAGAAAGATTGCAAGTCTAAGAAGGTTGAAAAACCAAAGGGATCTGACAATACCTCTTCCACATAAACAAAAACCTCCACTGAAGAAGGAGGTGATGTTTACTTGGCATCTATAGGTACACATGTATACCATGATGTATGGTTGATCGACTCAGGTGCGTCATACCACAAGACTCCTCACAGGGAGTGGTTCTCTGAATATGAAGAATATGATGGTGGTGATGTATTCCTAGGGGTGACTCGACAACAAAAATCATGGGACGTGGAAGGGTTAGGTTGCTGCTAAAAGATGGAAGGATTAGAACACTCCTTGGGGATCTTCACATTCCAAAACTAGATAGGAGACTAATATTTGTAAGCAAGTTGGATGATGGAGGAGTGAATATTGTATTTGGAAAGAAAACTTGCAAGATGGTACGATGACCAATGGTGTTGATGAGGGGAGTTCGATGTGGAACTCTATACAAGTTGTTGGGAAGCACGTATACTAATGGGTGCAACAGTTCTATTGTCCCTCAGAAGAGAAATGAAGGAGACAAGATCAATATTGTCCCAGAAAAGAAGACCATGCTATGGCATCAAAGACTGGGTCATATTGGAGAAAAGGGTCGTCGAACACTACACGGTAAAGGTATGGTTGAAGGTATGGCTAATTGCACTCTGGATTTTGATTTCTGTGAACATTTCATATATGGTAAATAGAATCGCGTAATATTCCCATCTGGTGCTACAAGAGCAAAGGGGATCTTAGAGTTGATACACAGTGATGTGTTTGGACCTATGCCTGTTCCATCACTAGGTAAGCTTGTGTATTATGTTTCATTCATAGATGATTTCTCAAGCAACACATGGATTTATTTTCTTAGAAATAAATCTGAGGTATTTGATAAATATAAAGAGTTTAAGGCTCTGGTAGAAAATCAGACAGAGAAGAAAATAAAGGTATTGAGAACAGATAATGGTGGAGAAATCTGTGGAAATGAATTCGAATAATTCTGTAAGAAGTCTGGTATAGTAAGGAAGAAGACTACTCCATACACTCCTCAGCAGAATGGAGTTGCATAAAGTATGAATAGAAAACTGATGGAAAAATCAAGGAGCATGCTCAATAGTGTCAAGTTAGGACAGGAATTATGGGCAGAGACAGTGGGTACAACATGTTACCTGGTCAATCGATCACCCTCATCAGCGTTAGATGATAAAAATCCACACGAACTGGAAATAAACCCTCTCTTCAACATCTTAGAGTGTTTGGTTGTGATGCTTATGTACATGCTCCAAAGGAAAATAGGAGTAAGTTGGATAAAAAGGCTGAAAAATGTATCTTTATTGGTTATAAAGATGGTGTGAAAGTTATAAGCTTTGGAACCCATAAACCAAGAATATTGTTTACAGTCGAGATGTTGTTTTCAGAGAGGTAAAAGATGTTTCCAAATAGGAATTCCTACCAAGGAACCTAAGAAATTAGAACTAGAGTTGGATGATGCAAAATCTGAATCATCTAAAGAAGATGAAGCAGCAGAAGAAGAAGAAGAACCTCATACCCCAGTATTGAGGAGATCAGTGAGAGAAAGAAAGCAACCAGAAAGGTATAGTCCCCCTGATTTTCATTCCAAATTTGCTTTATCTATTACTGATGATGATCCCAGAATTGTCAGGGAAGTAGTGAATTCAGAGGATAGTAAACTATGGAAGAAGGCCATGGTTGAAGAAATAGATGCCTTGGATAAGAATGAGGCATGGGATATAGTTGAGTTTCCATATGGAAGAAAATATGTTGGTAGCAAATGGTTGTTTAAGAAGAAGTTTAATGTAGAAGGAAAAGTGGAGAAATACAAATCTCG
>ML864007.1:9681-22702 GCA_009831015.1 Picea engelmannii | reverse complement strand
TTGTCTCCAAGATCTTATTGAAAGCTTCGATTGTACCATTTGATTGTGGGTGGTATGGCGTACTCTTTTGATGATGAACTTCAAATTTCTGAGTTAAGGCTTCAATAGTCTTGTTAATAAAATGAGTACCTTGATCACTCATAAGTATCTTTGGGCATCCAAACCTTGTTATGATATCCTCAAATATGAACTATGTAGTTGTAGTTGCACTACAGTCCCTAATTTCTCTTGCTTCTACCCATCTAGTCAAATACTATGTCTCAACGATGATGTATCGAGCTCCTATGCGCTTTCCTGGGGGGTTGATAGGAACCACAAAATCAATGGCCCATTTCTCAAATGCATGTAACGTTAACTAAGGTGATAAAGGCATCTCATATCTTTTGGAATGTTTTCCAACTCTTTGGCATACATCGTAGGCTCTGTAGTACTCCTTAGCATCTTCGTGTAAAGTGGGCCACCAGAGGCCAGCTCTAAGAATCTTCTGCGTTGTTGCTTTCTCGACATAATGTCCTCTTGTAATTCCTTCATGTGCTTCTTTCAAAATCATTAGTCTTTGTACCTCCATAACGCATCTCCTCAAGATCTCATCAGGTCCCATCTTATATAGTTTTCCAGCGATAAGAGAAAAATCTGCAACACGAACTACCAACTATTTCTTCTGAATTATTGTGTGTTCGTGAGGTTCCATTCCTATAGATAGATACTAGAATATCTCGGTGAAGTGATCATCAACCTTTCCGATGGCCAGGAACTGTGCATCTGCTAGTGTATCCTCCAAACTGGTAGGTTCCTCTCCATGTTTTGGCCTAGACAAGTGGTCAGGTCCCTTGTTCATTTTCCCTGGCTTGACCACAATCTCAAAGTCATATTCCTGGAATAACAGCAGCCATATGCAGATTCTTCCCCTAACACTGGCTTGTTGACTAAGTATTTCAACGCAGAGTGATCAGTAAACATATTGAAATTCCCTCCCAACAAGTAGTGTCTAAACTTTTGTAGCGCATACACCATAGCTAATCCTTCTCTTTCAATGGTAGTGTAGTTTATCTCAGTTGTAGATAGCTTCCTTATAGAAAAGTATAGTGGGTGGTCAATATCTCCTGCTCCTGGTTGTGCTAACACTATTCCTAATGCAATGGATGAAGAATTGACATGGACGTGGAATTCCTTACTCCAATCTCAGAAAACCAGAATAGGTGCAATAACCATTTTCTGCTTTAGTGTGTCGAAGCTCTGTTGGCATTCCTCTGACCATTGAAACTAACAATCTTTTTTTTAAATATTTTACATGGGTGTTGTTATCTATGCATAGACCTTAATGAACTTACTGTAGTATCCATTATGTCCCTGCATAGTGCACAGTTGTCTAACCGAAGTAGGGGGAGGTAGATCAACAATGATGGAAATCTTAGAGGGATCTACCACCAACCCTTGCTTACATACAATTTGTCCCAACAATACAATCTGGCATTGCCTGCACTTATCCAACATTAGTCTCAAACATTCAACATGATTTTTCATTAAGCTAAATATAGTCCAATCATCAAAATATGCTTCCAAAAATTTATGTAAAAACTCCTTGAATGCTTCGACCACCACCTTGGAAAATATGGTTGGTGCATTATTCAATCAAAAAGGCATCACAGTGTATTGGAAAGAAGCCCATTCTGTGGAAAATGTGGTCTTATGGCGATCTTCCTTAGCAATCTTGATCTGGTAATAACCTGAAAATCCATCTGTGAAAGAGTAAACTTCCTTCCCTCCTACATTATCTAACACTTCATCAGTAAATGGTGTAGGGAATGGATCATATAAACATGCATCATTCAGTTTCCTCAAGTCTACACAGATTATGATCTCTCCTAACTTCTTATCCTGGACCACCATAGGGCTAATCCACTCTGATTCTTCGACGGGTTCTATGATTCACGCTTCTAGCATTCTGTCTAGTTCGATCCTGACTTTCTACTTATACTTGGGATTTAGTCTGTAGGGTCTCTTCTTGACTAGCCTTGCATCTAGTTTCAAGGGGATATTCATTTCTCCCATGGGCCCTTTAATTCCCTTCATGTCTGTGAACTTGGTTGGAAACAAGTCCTAATACTCATGTAGTAATTTTGTAATTTTATCAATAGTGGAATGATCCCAGTAATCTCCAATGTTGGCCAACTTAGGTTCTTTCTTTGTTCCAATATTAACTTTCTTGATTTTAATTGGTGTCCAATGAAAGGTAGTTCAAACCCTGGCCCTTCTATGTCTCTCTATCCTTCATTTTATGTGATGTTCACATTCCTAGGGTTATCATCTTCATCAACACTGATATTGTAGCAACCTTGTAATTTCTGAAGAGGTGCAATCCATTCATCTTCCTTTTTCTCAATAGGGAGGTTAGGTGCCTCCTCAAAGACATTTTGTTTTACAACTTGTAAAACCTGATCTATTGTGGCTTACTGACTTTCAAATAAAAATGTAGCTATAAAGTTCTGGGTCATACCGTACCAATCTAAAGTGGTGAGGCACAGTTCTGCTTGAAGATACCAATTGATGGGCGTAGTATCCAGAGTGTTAATGAGCTTGTGCACCCACTGTTCTTTAGGAATACTACTCCAGGCCTCCTCACGACTTCGCACATGGTCCTTCAGACAACTCCGGCATGTGTATCGAAATTCACACCCTTCGACTTGGTCTGAAAAATGCACTATCATCAAAGTGAGACATTGTACCCACTCCGCAATGTTCTTCTTGTGTGTCTCCCACCATCTTGATGGTGTTTATTTCAAGGCTTCATCCAGTGCCAAAAACCTCTTTTGTACTGGTACAAATTCTTCAAATTCCAATAAGAATGTTTCTAAATGATTTAAACCATCAAATGTGGGTAGGTTACTCACTTATGTGTCGATCTAGTGAACTTCCCTAGTCAATATGGCACATCGTCATGTGGAGACTTCATACATCCTATTCTACCAGTTCTCCAGTGCTTCCTCTGAGTTTGATGAGCATGCACTCTCACTTTGCTAGCTCAAGTTTCCATTTGTTGTAGGATTAATGTAATCATGTTGTATTTCTATAAATTTATATATATTCTCTAGTTCATAAGCACAATCTTCTTCTCTAATGGGTTATGTGTATCTATGACCTTCGTCAGGATCAAGAGGCAAAATGAACCTAAGGTCGTCACCTTCAAAAATCATTCTTCTTTTATTTAATTCAACCACAGTAGAATTGTTGAAAGCCCAATCAATTCCTAACAGTGCAGGATAAGGACAACTATCATCAACTATCTTAGTTACTTTAAATTTTGCAAACATCCTTACCCCATCGATGTCCACAGGGACATGATCCAATATTCCAAAGGGGATTACTTCCTGCTGATTAGCTATCCTGAGCTTGATAGAGGAATAGATCAATTTAGGTTTTCCCATCAATGCCCAGGTCTGCTTCATCATAACGTTGACTTTTGATCCCAAGTCGAGGACCACGTAATCTATGTCATAGTCCCCAATTTGAGCATTAAGGTGTAGTTCCTTGTTTTCCTTTCTCTTTCTAGATACTTTATGTACTGCTCTATCCAACAGAGGATCTACCTTCCCTGGCTCATATTGTCTGATCAAGTTTTGTAGTTCTTGCACAACTCTTTCATCCTTAATCAAATCAATGAATGTATACAAGAAATTGACAAGCTTGCTTACCTCTTTTCCTTCTCTAGGTGATGCAGACTGATCGAATGTCATAGGCATCCCACATTCTCTCACTTATGGTTGTGCCTTCAATGAAGAAGCATGTTCTCCTCCAAATTCTCTTATTGCCTCTTCAAATATCTGCTTCTCCTTCCTTGGATCAAACAACTATGTATTCTCTGTAGCTCTTATGATCCTTGATCCCTCTGTAGTATTTTCTGGAGTCACCTTGTCTTCTCCTGTAACAATGCCTCCTCTCGTGATAAAAATGATAATGGGATCCTCTCTGCAAGGTTCGGATGATATTAATTGGACTTTCTGGTCTCCTCCTCGCCTCTCCTGAAGTTTCTCTAACAATGATCCGAAAATATATTTTAATGAATGTGGTTGAGTTATTATTTGCATGTGTTAATTAACCATTTATGAAGTTGAATGAATGTTGGCCCTCAACCAATTTTTTAGGAATACTTGGTTATAGTTGACTGTTTGGTACTTTGACTGCCTGTCGAAGATGGAGCGCATGGTGAAGCGGAGATCACGGGATCTCGCCATTTTTGTGGAACCTTTTTGGGTTTTTTGGGAATATTGTAACGGGAAAGGGATGTCGTCCCTTGTTTAGGCCTTTTTCTATGTATAAATAGAGGTCTAGGCCATGTAAGAAGAAGGCCCTGTCTAGTCGATGGCTTAGTGCATAAGTTGGATCTATATGATTAGAAGTATGTGTGACTGTAAGAGCTATGTGCATGTTGTAATAAGTGTTGAGTGCACAGAGTGTGAGAAGGCTTAGTGATTGGATCTACCCAGGGAAAGAGGACCTAGAGAGCTGCACAGATATCTTGTCCTATTTAGCGTAAGGGTCATCGAAGCTTTGTGTTGTAACTGCTTGACCAAGATAATATAAAGAAGACTTTGTGGATGTAGCCCTAGAGTAGGGGTGAACCACGGTAACTCTGTGTATTGTGTTGATGTGTTTGTCTCTCTCTTGCTAAGTGCTCTGATATGTTTAGATGGATTTATTGATGCTTTGTGCTTCTGAGATATGAATGCATGCTAGATATGATACATAAGATTCTAAGTGCTTAATCTATTGAGTATAACCTGTTTATCATTGCTAAGTGCTAGATCTGAGTAATCACTGCAGTGCTCCATGCTTTCTGCAAAGTGTATAACTGAATGTATGTTAGGAAATAACTGATGCTAAGTGTGATGTAAGAAATATAATCATAGATATGTGTCTCAGCTAAGGTTTCAGACACCTGAGTCTTGCAACCACCCTTGCCTCTACCTCGGGTGAGACTTCATCTGCTTCACAGGTGTTGTCAAAAGGGTCGGTAGTTAGGGATTTGTTGGTGCACTGTTGAGTGTTACAAATCTGAACTGAAGCAATAAGAACATAAAACCATAACAAGAGAATTGATAACGGAGTTCAGCACAAAATTGCCTACGTCTCCGAGCCTTTGTCTCAGTGGGGGAGGCTTCTTTATTAATTATTCAATGCTCTAAAAGTACAAAAAAATGAAATCAAATGGATCTCATACTAGTCTCAATGTGTTCTTCTCAACCTCAAAAATCCAACACAACTGATGGCACTGAAAAATACTAAGTGTAGCTCCCAGAAATGGCCCGCAAAGGTCTCCTCCTCAACAGCTTCCCTGCATAAAAATGGATTTGGATTGGCTTTGCTTCAGCATAAATCTGCTCTAACTGTCCTCATGGCCTCAAACAGGCCTAGTTTTTATAGATCTGAATTTTTTTACCTTCCCCAACTTCCTCCCAAAATCTGGGCTCAAAAAGAGCCCAATATCTCCCAAAAATGGGCCAAATCCTCCATTAACAGGCATAAAAATCAATAAAATCCATACTGTATAGTTAAAAACCCACTTTATGCAATAATAAAGGGCTTATCCCCCTATACTAGTGCATGCCCCCCTATTAATGGTCATATGCATCTTAATTTGGCCAAGCGCTAGCCTAAAGGGCTAAGCGTTGGCCCTTAAATCGCCTTATCTCCTGATTTTATGGCACGTTTGATGTAACCTCGGCCTAATAAAGAAAATGTGCATGCCCTTACAAGCATAGCCCCCTGGTCTTGTGGAAACCCCCCATGATCCGAGGGCTTATGTGTAGGGCGCCTAGTGGTTATGGATGGGCTACGCCCCTGTGGTTATATGCAACAACAATTAAACCCTGGGTTGGGGCTTAGTCCCAGCCCCCTTCCACCCATACACTAACACAATACACTTTATTTATAATAAAGTGGGTTTCAATTAATAAGAAATAATATGGCGCGTAGGTGTTTTTTCCTTTCCCAAAGCCTTGTTCTTGGTCATAGGTCATGGGATCGAACCCCATGAGCTCCAATACAATTTTTCCCACTCAACTAGTGATGGGGTGCCACGTGGCAGCCCATGTCTGGGCCACGTGGTGCCCTTTCATTGGTCCTCAACTACCACTTGTCAACACTGCATTGGTCCTTGTCACTGCCCAGTCACCTTGCTGCCTGTGCTGTCACATGTCACTTTGATGATGTCAGCATGATGATATCAGCAGGACGTCATGCTGACATCATCATTGACTTTTTCCAGTTGACCTATTGAATTTTTAATTGTTTGGGAATCTAATTAGAGTGTGATAACTCTCGCATACAACGTCTGTTTGAGAAAGTAAATATATGGTCGGAATTAGCGTGACGATTCGGTCGCAATGGAATTGGTTTCGTCTGATTCCAAGAACTTTCATGTTTGATCCTTTTTTGGACCTGAGAAGCCTCCTGGATCCGATTCTGGATCACACCTCCCCACTAAGGACCTTTTGGTCTCCAAAAGGTTACTGACCAGTCAACAAGCTCGAGATAGGCCACCCGGCTTGTCGTCTGTCTTTGAACTCTGTCATATGCACCTATCTCATCCAGATCAACTATAACACAATCATAACAACTAACTACATATTGTTAGTCATTTGAACCATGTCACATCTTACTGAAGCCACTATCATCCATGTAGACAACATTACTAATGATAGTATCAAAAAGACGACTGCAAATGCACTGATATACTTGTAATATTTGCACGACATGATCTTTTCTTGAAGCAACCTGTGATTGATATTCCATTCAACAATCATTTCCTGTTCTTTCTTAAGATCGATTACTTTATTTGAAATAATTATTGGTATGTTGCTTGCTTGAACTGCCTTCCTTAATTATTCCATTGTTTGAAGTGTTTTATTTCCTTAACATGATGAGCATGAACCACATAATCTTGACCTACTTTGGTTAATTGATATTAATTCTTTGTCCTGTAGAAGATTTCCTTACGATCATATAAGTATGGACTACCTAAGACCATTCCACATTCTCTTAGCAACACTACATCACATGTTACTTTGTCCACATACTTATATGAAATTGAAAATTTGATTGTGCATTGCTTTGTTATGTGCATTTGATGATGATTGCTTATCCATTTAAGTGTGTAAGGCTTATGATGTACTTGTGTTTTTAACCCCAATTGCTTAACCAAATCTTCTGAAATTAGATTAGATTCAGATCCACTATCAATTAATGTGTCTATCTTAGTGTGTCGCATGATGGTCCTTATATGAAACAAGTTACTTCTACAATCAATACCTTCACCAATTTTACCTGTCATACCAACCAATGAGACCTTAGATTCGTCACCTGAATCTGATCCCAAGTCTCTGGGTCTTGTTGTTGCTACAACTGTTTGCTTCCTTTTCCTTTATTTGAACCACTTTTGCCTCTTCTCGGGATGCAACTGCCAGCAACAGTCCTCATCATGCCCCTCTTTCTTGCAATGCTTGCAAGAGGGCCTCTCTTCCATTCTTGCCAATGAACTTTCCTTTTTTCCTATCCACTTCCTCTTGTCCTCTTTCCTGGAAGACGATTCCCTCGATACACCTGCTTTCCCTGCTTCAATGTATGTTGCTTGAACAGAAACCTCATCAAGGTTAGTGCGTCCAAACATGAATACAATGTTTCTAATATGTGCAAGTAAACCTCCTATATACTTCATAAGGGTTTCCTATGTATGTAAAGGTATATCTAACATCAATGCCATTTTTTGAAAGACATCTGTATACTCTTGCACTGTTTGTCCTTTTCTTAGTTTTAAAGCTTGCCATTCAATTAATGCTTTTTCTTTATAACCCAAAGGATAGAATTGATTTCTGAGTGCAGAAATGAAACTTTGCCATGATGGAAATACATTACCCACTTGTTGCGTTCTATTTTTCAACTTGCTTTGCCACCAGATGAGAGCGGTGCATGCAAGTCTCAAAGATGCCAACTTGATTTGTGTGGCCTCATCCTTGATCTGTTGCACACTGCAGTAAACCTCCATCTTATTGACCCAATTATCAAGTCTCTTTGCATTAACTTCACCATCATATATGGGCAACTCAAATTTAACATCAAGTTTTAATAATGGCATTTCATTCTTATTTTTATGAACATGTTTCTTTGCATTGTTTTTAGAACTTGAACTTGAAGAAGAAGGAGAAGAAGGAGGTGATGATGGAGGTGAAGGAGGAATCTAAGGAGGATCCTCTTCCTCTTCACTTTTTCCCTTTGAATATTTGCCAAGAACTAGTCTCTTTTGTTCCAAGTAATCCTCGTACAAAACTTTCACCATCTCCGACATAGCAAGGAAAGTTTTTTGAAACTCTTTCTCATCAAAAGAAAGTCCCTCTTCCGATGCCATCTTCTCGCTGTGAGAAGCTCTCTTTCTCAATCCAATTAATGGATTCTGTTTAACAAGCTCTCCTTCACCATGTTGTATTTTTTCCCTGGTTAACATGCAAAACTCAAATCCAAACATCAACTAGCTCTGATACCACTTGGATCCGAAAAGATCTTTTAATGACTGTGGTTGAGTTATTATTTGCATGTGTTAATTAACCATTTATGAAGTTGAATGAAAGAGGAAGAATTTAATGAAGAATCATAGAAGCCATAAAACAATTTACAAATCTGAACTGAAGCAATAAGAACAACAAACCATAACAAGAGAAGTGATAACGGAGTTTGGCACAAAACTGACCACGTCTTTGGGCCTTTGTCTCAGTGGGGGAAGCTTCTTTATTAATTATTCAATGCTTGAAAAGTATAGAAAAATTACATTAAATGGATCTCATACTAGTCTCACTATGTTCTGATCGACCTCAGAAATTCAACACTACTGACGGCACTGAAAAATACCGAGTGTAGCTCCCAAAAATGGCCTGCAAAGATCTCCTCCTCAACAGCTTCCCTGCATAAAAATGGCTTTGGCATGGCTTTGCTTCAGAAAAATCTGCTCTGATTGTTCTCATGGCCTCAAACAAGCTTTGTTTTTATAGATCTAAAGTTGGTTATCCTTCCCCAACTTCCTCCCAAAATCCGAGCTCAAAAAGAGCCCAATATCTACCAAAAATGGGCCAAATACTCCATTAACATGCATAAAAATCAATAAAATCCATATTATATAGTTAAAAACCCACTTTCTACAATAATAAAGGGCTTATCCCCCTATACTGGTGCGCGCCCCCCTATTAATGGTCATATGCATCTTAATTTGGCCAAGTGCTAGCCCAAAGGGCTAAGAGTTGGCCCTTAAATCATGATAGCTCTTGAGTTTATGGCACATTTGATGTAACCTCAGCCTAGTAAAGAAAATGTGTGTGCCCTTGAAGGGATAGCCCCCCTGGTCTTGTGGAAACCCCCCATGATCTGATGGATTATACATAGGGCGCCTGGTGGTTATGGATGGGTCGCGCCCCTGTGGTTATATGCAACAACAATTAAACCCTGCACTGGGGCTTAACCCCAGCCCCCTTTCGCCCATACACTAAAACAATACACTTTATTTATAATAAAGTGGGTTTCAATTAATAAGAAATAATATGGTGCATTGGTGTTTGGTCCTTTCTCAAAGCCTTATGCTTGGTCATAGGTCATGGGAGTGAACCCCATGAGCTCCAACACAATTTTTCCCACTCAGTTAGTGATGGGGTGCCACGGGGCAGCCCATGTTTGGGCCACGTGGCGCCCTTTCATGGGTCCTCAACTACCACTTGTCAACATTTCATTGGTCTTTGTCACTACCCAGTCACCATGTTTCCACATGTCACTTTGTTGATGTCAGCATGATGACGTTAGCAGGACGTCATGCTAACATCATCATTGACTTTTTACAGTTGACCTGTTGACTTTTTCGTTGTTTGGGAATCTGATCAGAGTGCGATAACTCTCTCATACAACATTTGTTTGAGAAAGTAAATATATGGTCGGAATCAGCGCGACGATCCGGTCACAATGGAATTGGTTTCGTCCTATTCCGAGAAATTTCATTTTTGAGCCTTTTTTGGACCCGAGAAGCCTTCTAGATCCGATTTTGGACCAAACAATGCTGGAAAATCTTCAATAATATGTTCAAATGAGTTGCAGTAGCTGCAAGTGGTACAAGGGCTTTGACAATCCCTTGCCAAATGACCCAGCTGGGTGCAGTTATAACAAATGATCTGACCTCGACCTCGACCCATGCATCTTCCTTGTCCTCTTCCTCTGCATCCACCGCGAGGATTGAAGTTTCCTCTTCCTAGGGATTTAAAATGTGTAGCATTTCCCTCATGATGCATCTCTCCTTGAATCCTATATGTATCTCTTGACCTTTCATGCAAGAGGTCATAATCCCTACAGTCCTTCTCATCATGCCCTACAGATTTACAGAATGTGCAGTAAAGGTTGGTAGGTGTCTGGACATATTTTTGCATGTAATAACACTCACCAGGGCGATGTCTATTTCTACATACCTCACACTAGGGTAGAGTAACCTGCTTCAAAGGGATCAGATCTCCAGA
This sequence comes from Picea engelmannii, assembly GCA_009831015.1. NCBI lineage: Eukaryota > Viridiplantae > Streptophyta > Pinopsida > Pinales > Pinaceae > Picea > Picea engelmannii. Next base: position 12,164 of record ML864007.1, on the reverse strand, counting down.
GGCTAAGGACTCATTAAATAGGGAATAATGCTCCTTGTCATGGCCCTCTGATTTACATCTGATACACTAGATGTCTTCTCTTTTATCTTTTCCCGTTTCTTTCTTCATATCTTCGACCTGCAGAGATAAGCTAGTTATTTGACTCAAAATTTGACTCATACCCGAGCTGGATTCTCCCATGGGGGTTGATTCTAGTTTCATGGCAATCTCTAATGCCTCAACCTACGAAGCGACCTTCTGCTGCATCAGAGGAACTCTAATGTGTGGTAAGAGGGAAGCTATGAACCATTCCTTATTATGTTCGTCTGGAATTTGAAATCTCAAGCAGCTTTTCAAGGTCTTAAACCTCTGATCAAACTCCCAAATAGGTTCAACTACTCTGTGCTTGATTTCCTTCAGTTTTGTAATGCACTGCGACTCTGACTTGGGTTTCTTGAATTCTGCACTCAACGCAGTCTTGATATCGTTCAACGGTTTAGGTTGTGCAACCCCTTTAACAAATTTCATTTACCAGCTCAGTGCACGGTCTCTCAAGGTAGTACTAAAATGATCTCTCTTAACAGCTTCGTCACTGACTTGCTTAATACTCCATACAGCTTCGCATAAGAACCAGTGTTGTTCAGGATATTCAGATCCATCTCCTCTAAATATAGGTAACCTCATTTCATTTGCCATAGATCTTCCTAGGTTTCTTGACTGATTATGTATTGGACTACTGGTAACAGTGCTCTGAGTTCTCCGATAACTCTGACTATTCTGGTTACTTAACGTTGTTAGAACAATAGGAGGAGTAATAGTACTTACTTCAACAGTAGGTGTAGTTCCTGAAGTCTCTAATTCTTCTTGACGAGGTTCTTTAGTCTTCCCTTCCTCTTCCCTAGCGAACTCTGAATGTTCCTCGTTCGATAACTCTTCTTCTTCTCCACTGTAGAACCCTTCGTCCTGTGCCAGTGGCTCATGAGTCTGCTCAAATAGGTTCACCAAAGGAACCTCTCTGAAGGTTCTCCCACTATGTGTATGTCCAACCTCTATGTCGTTGTCGCTGTCGTTTTCTGAGTTCTTGAACATTATCTTTTCAATCTGAATGATTACTATATCTTCGAAATGTTCTTCTCATGTAATAACATCTTGATCTTCAACTTCAAAAAGTGTAAAAATTTTCCTCTAGGTCCCTTAAAGAAATATCTCTCTGCTTGGCTATATGACTCTACTATGTCAATAGCAAACTCAATAATGTACTCTCCAATAGTGCTATCAAAACAGTGATCTACTACTCTTGACATGGCGTTATCAACTCTCTTGACCTTCTTGATCAGTGTCGATGTCCAAACCACAAGTGGTCTAGGTCTAATTTCAAACTGGGTATCTGCTAATCTGGCTAACCACTCATATAGATCCTTATGAATTCCTCCAAAGAAAATCTTGTGTATATCAGTAAAGATATACCTTCCCAACCAATCCTCTGTATTAAGATTAGGGTTCTTGTTCTGGGCTTCAGCGAAGTCCTTTTCTTGTTCCTCTATCCACTTCTGAATCTCATCTTCGATGGAAACCACCTTGACATTCCCTCAAGAAGAGCCAGGTCCCGACAATAGAACCATTTGTTGGCACAGGGGCAGACCTAGGGTTCAACTCTAACAGCACACCAACAAGCCCTATCTACTAGCCCTTTCGGCAACACCTGCGAAGCAGATGCAGTCTCACCTGAAGTAGCAATAGGGGGTTGCAGGACACATGTGTCTACAACCAGAGGAAGTGCAAAGTGGATCCCAGGCAACAACAAACAACAACCTAGCTATTCTTTACCACGCTTAAGCTTACTTCGCAGGTTATATCTTAGATCTAACACAACAATGCAATAATAGTATAACATAAGCGAATAACACAACATCAACCACATAGAACAACAAGATAAATGTGGTTCACCCTCTCCCTAGGGCTACCTCCACAGAACTATGCTTCTTGATATATTAAATGGAAACATATAGTTCTATATGTGCTCTTAGCTTCCGGATCTGATCCAGGTGGATATCGGTGGCCACCCACCTTTTCCAAATGGCTCAAAATAGTTTTCTGGCCATTTTGGCAATTTACTATTTTTAGCAGGTTTTAACTTCCGAGGCCATTTTGAGGGCCTAAATGAAGGTTTTTCGAGATCGAGGTTCTCAATGATAGCTGAAGACATCATTGATCCCCCAAAATGAATCTCCTCGATGATACATTTCCAACGAGCTATCACATGCCTAAAATAGAGATCGTATGCAAAAGTTACGACCCCAGGAAGTTGATGCACCAACTTACCCAAACGGAGCCCACATGACTTTTGGCGCTTCATCTCCAAGGGTTAGGTTTTTGGATGTCTAGGAATTTTGGAATTCCTGATTATTTTAAAAAGGCCTCCAGAGCCTCATTGTAACCATCTTCTTGCGAATGCGAGTAGCCGTCACATCTCTTCTCAGAGATAAGCTGCCACCATTCTAGCG
>ML864005.1:8803-22702 GCA_009831015.1 Picea engelmannii | reverse complement strand
AAAAGGACCCTTTGAAGGAGGAAGGAGAGAGACCATGTGTACTTTCACTAACTCTGTGGTGTTCTTAATCAAAGATATAATATATTGTTAACGATTCCTTTTGTTTTAATTTTTTCCCTATATATTGTTGCTTATGCATATGTTCATGCATTAGTTTATACTTGTTTACCAAGCATGCTCAACTATTAACTAACTTTTCATGTCACTAACGTCCTATAGCGACATTTAGATTGTTATTTCTGCATACCCGTGGTCTATTTAGCTCAAAACAATCTCTATAAAAGTGAGGAGAGTCTTTATTTCTCCACACAATATTTTCTCTCGATGTTGGTCATTATCCATTGACAGGAAAAAGGGTCAACACACCCATATCTAGATTCATTTGCTATAGTCTATCTGAATGATATATTTTTTTATAGTGCTACCTGGGAGGAGCACATCTCACATCTCATGTAGGTGTTAGAGACTCTAAAGAAGCACAAATTGCGACCTAACCTAAAGAAATTTGAGTTTTATCAGTAGTCTTTGATGTATTTGGGGTATGTCATTGGTGGAGGGGAGCGATGGAGGGGAGCTCAAGATAGATCCCACAAATATGGAGGCCTTCATGAAATTCCTAGATCCTATAAATTTCATTAAAGTTAGAAGTTTTGTTGGGGAAACATAGTACTTGAAAAAGTTAATAGCTTCATTTTCAGCAATAGTTGCAACACTACACACTATAACAACTAGTGGTAAGAGTTTCTAATTGGGGGAGAATCAAAAAAATACTTTCGATGAAATGAAAATAAATATTATTCAAGCACTAGTTCTTGCATTACCAAACTTGCAAAATCCTTTCAAAGTGGAGACAGATGCAAGTGGGTATGTCGTGGGAGTAGTTTTTATGGAAGGAGGAATGCCTATTGTTGAAATATTGGTTTTCATTGATGTCAACCATTAAATAAGTTTGGTAGCCCTAAAGGTATGGTTATGGAACCTGAAGTTGATCAAGGGAAAAGGTCATGAAGGACTGTGCAAATGTAGGTAACCTACTCATGGATGGATATTCCCCGTCATGTCGTTTTCGATGATAGGTGGCACACCACGTGGTTCCTCACAGATGAGGATTTATAGCCTTGTGAAGTTAGAATCCCCAAGTATTGGTTAAGAAACCCCTAGTTGGTTACAATTCAATTAATGAAAGATTAAAGTGGTTGTAACAAGAAATTCAAGAAGCCCTAAAGTTAAGGAAAGAGGTTACCTAGAAAAAATATATATACACCTCAAGAAGTCATTGAAAAGTACATTTAGTCATTCATTCCATTGAATATCTCTAAGTGAGAAAGTGATATTTTGGCAAGTATGCGACAAAAAAATATGAGGTAGCGAAGAGTGAGAAGTGTTTGAGTTTCGAGATTGCAGAGGAGAGTGAAAATTTTGAGGGAACCCTAATTTGGCTAACCCTCGTGGGTCAAACAACTAGTGTCCCATGAGGCACCCCCATGGGTTTCCCAGTGCTTGTCACGCGATGACCTGCATGACAGCAGGTCTTTGTCCCGTGAGGACAAGACAAAACTGAAGGGAGAAGGATTGATTTAGGTTACAACAAGGTATGATGGCACAAAAAGTTTGTTACAGGGTTTGAGATAGTATTCCTTATATTTTATGGGTAAAGGTATTTCATTTATGTGTTTTGTTGAGGCTTGTATCATGGAAGGTAGGGCACTTGATTAAGGCATGTCTTGGAGGCCCTTTTTGGTATATGGATGCATAAGGTAGAGGTCCATGTTTTGATGTTATTGATATATTCATGAGAGATATCCTTGGTACTTATTTCATGGATGTTATGGTTCCTTGTTAGAGGCACATCTTTGTGATATTGGCATATATTCTTGGTATATCATATTGATGGTTATGGTGCATACTTAAGCCACATTTTTGATACATTGGCACACCTTGAATACTTGTATATGGTATGGTGCAGGTTGATGCATGGTATGGTACAAGTTGATTCATGGTATGGTACATGTTGATGTACATGGTATGGTGATGTTTTTGGTCTCCATGTGAGTGGATTTGGTTATGATCAGGTGATCAGTGATAGTTACAGTGATAGTGGTAGTGACAGTGACAGTGATAGTGGTAGTGACAGTGGTAGTGACAATGGCAGTGACAGTGGGAGTGATAGTGACAGATTGATGTATCGGTGACAATGTTAGTTACAGGTTGATCATTGGTAATGATAGTGAGTCTACACTTATATTTTAGGGTGGCAGGATAGGGAAAGGAAATGAGGTTGTAGCCTCCTTCCGGTTGGTGCTGGAGAACTCAGGGAGTTGGAGATTCCTTTAGTTTGGAGCCTGTAAATAGGGGGTTAGATGCTCCTTCCAATTGTAGCTGAAGAAATTAGGGAGTTTGAGTTTCCTTTAGTTTGGAACATCCTTCCAGTTGTAGCTGGAGAATTGGGAAGTTGGTGCTTCCAATGAACATATTCTTTGATATATAAGAAAAATATTATGTGGTTTTCTCCCATTTGGGTTTCCACGTAAACTATGGTGTATTGTGTTCTCGTGGTTATTTATTATGCACTGTTGATTTATACTACTAATGATATATTGAATGCTAATGATAAACTATTGAACATTGCTGATAAAGTTGAAGAATATATATTTTTGTTATAACTGAAAATTTCTCATACTGATTCACCCCCCCCCCTCTCAATATTACAAAAAATGGTATCAGATAAGGTCCTTCAAGAAACAATTTAACCACTAGAAGGAGATCGTGGAATATGCTAAGATTGGAGCACCAAGGTTTGATGGTCATAATTATCCCTTCTAGAATAAAAGGATGAATTTTTTTTACAAGCACAAGGATTTGACGTTTGGAAATCAATAGTAGACGGATATACAATGCCATCCATTCCCTCAATAGACAAATATGGAAATAAAATTAGTGAAAAAAAATCTAAGGCTAAAGGTTATGCATTGCAACACTGCAAAGGATCTTTGGGATAAACTTCAAAATATTTACGAAGGAGATTCCAAAGTCAAAGGATCTAAGCTTCAAATCCTCAAATCTAAGTTTGAGCAATTGAAGATGAAGGAAGATGAAGAAACTGTAGCCTAATTTTTGGGAGTTGATGAAATAGTGAACACTATTAAAGGACTAAGAGAATAAGTTGATGAATCAATGGTCGTTCAAAAGGTTCTAATATCTCTACCTATGAGATTTGATCCTAAGATATCATCCCTGGAAGAAAGAATATATCTTTAAAATATGAGCATGGAAGAGCTACATGGAATGTTCAAAGCTTATGAAATGAGGATAGAACAAGAGAACCTAGTAACGAAGGAAGCAATGTTCGAGGAATCTAATAAAACAAAGAAGCATAACAAGAAAAATTCAAAACTAGATTGTAGCTGCAACAATGATTCAAAGGAAGATCAAGAAATGGAAAACTTCGTAAGAAAGTTGAAATGAGGAACCTGAAAGTAAAAAGGTATGCTTCCATTGAAATGTTTTAATTGTGATGGTATTGGTCATTTTTCTTCTAAATTTACTTATGTTAATAATAAAGGTAACAATGAAGAAGAATATCCTAAGAAGAAAAAGAAAAAAAAAAAGGAGAGAAGAAAATAAACAAAAATAAATTCTTCAAGAAACTTTTCTACTCAAAGGAAGACAACTCCACATCATACGAGGATGATGATAGTAACATTGATTAATAAAGAGTACTCTTCATGGTAGTAGAATATGATGAAGAATATTCTGAAGAAGAAGGCGAAGTTGATCTCATAGCAGAATTAATCAATTCCTTAGAAGAACTAAGGAAATAAAGAAAGAAAAATAAGTCACTCAATGAAGAATTAAAGATGAAAAAAGGATCTCATAATTCCAACTCAAAATAAATCAAGGAGATCATCATGAAGTTAAAAATATAGGTAGAATAAGATAGATGGATTGAAGAAACACTCATAATTAAGTTAGAAGAAAAGGAGAAGGTGATTGAAAGCTTGGAAGCAGAAATAGTCACTCTAAGAAAAGATCTTCAAAAGAAATATATGTAGCAGAATAGAACCAAGATATTAGATGAGATCATCAGTAGTCAAAGGCCATATTATGATAGGTTCGGGCTAGGATACAATGAGATGTAGACTGATAAAGTTTCAAGCTCCAAGACGAAAGAACAAGAAGCAGGAAAAAGCAGTTATGCAGAAATCGTCAGAGGTATTATCAAGAAAGAGGAATACAAGAAGACTCAAGAAGAAAATCACAGAGGACCTGGACCACCTAGAATATTTAGAATACATAGTCAACAATCAACAACATCTCAAGAAGAAGAAGACTTTAGAAGTGCGATACCATTCAGAAGATTTCCTAAATCTAGGTATCAAACTATTTTTCTTGGTTTATGTTATTCTTGTAACAATTTTGGACAAAAAGGTGAAAACTGTAGAGCCTATTCCAAGAACAAAAGAAACTATGAAGGATATTGGAACAACAGTTATCCCAGGAAGTCACATGAAGCTCAGAACAAATATCAAAACATTTTTGGTTCATTAAGTAGTGAATTAGAGTGATACAAGTGAAACAATTTTGGAAACATGGCCAAAGATTGTAGATTGATTATTCTTCCAAGGGAACCAAAGTAGAATATCAATAGTCATAAACAAGAACCAAAAAGGATATGGAGAAGGAAACATGATAAACACTAAAGAATTCTCTCTTTCTCTACAAGTGCAACACAATAAAAGTGCGTGGTATGTTGACAACAGTTGTTCGAAGCATATGACAGGTGACAAGAACACATTTTTTACCATGAAGAAGGAATGAGATGGATCAATTTCATTTGGAAATGATAACGCAACCAAAATTATAGGTAGAGGCACAACCAATATTGGAAGCAAAGATGCCAAGGCATAAAATTTTCTACTGGTTGAAGATATGAAGCACAATCTACTAAGTGTAAGTCAAATGTGTGATAAAGGACACAAACTCTTGTTTGACTCAAAAAAATGTGAGATAAGGAAATAAGGATCAGGAAATTTGGTGGCTATAACTATAATAACCCCAAACAATATATGTCCTGAATGAAATTGGAAAGGAAAGATGTTTCTTAGGAAGGGAAATGAAAGTTGGCTCTATGTGACCATTGTCTACAAGGAAAACAAATTAGGACCAAGTTCAAATCAAAAGAGTACTCCATGACAAAACCATTGGAGATTGTACACATTGAATTATGTGGACCGAAAAGAATGAAGGGATTAAATGGAAAACAACACTTTATGCTACTGGTTGATGACTACACAAGAATGATGTAGTTTTCTTTCTTAGGTATGATTATGAAACCTGAAGTTGATCAAGGAAAAATGTCATGAAGGATAGTGTAAATGTAGGTAACCCACTCATGGATGGATGGTCCTCATCATGTCATTTGCGGTGATAGGTGGCATGCCACGTAGTTCCTCACGGTTGAGGAGTTATGGCCTTGTCAAGTTAGAAGCCCCAAAGTTGAGGAAATAGGTTACCTATAAAAAGTGTATATACACCTCAAGAAGTCATTCACAAGTACATTCACTCATTCATTCCATTGAATATCTCTAAGTGAGAAAGTTATCTTTTGGCAAGTTTGCGACGATGAAATTTGAGGTAGCGAAGAGAGAGAAGTGAGGGAGTTTTAGGATTCTAGAGGAGAGAGAATGTTTTTGAGGAAATCCTAAGGTGGATTACCCTCTTGGGTCAAACAGCTAGTGTCCCATGAGGCACCCCCGAGGTTTTCCCAATTTATGCTATGCGAGGACCCGTGTGACATCAAGTATTTGTCCCATGAGGACAAGACAAAACTCAAGGGATAAGGCTTGATTCAGGTTACTTCAAGGTATGTGTTGGCATAGGGGCAGACCCAGGGTTCAACTCTACAAAAATCCACCAACAAAACCCTAACTACCGGCCCTTTCGGCAACACTTGCAAAGAAAATAAAGTCTCACCCGAGGTAGAGGCAAGGGTGGTTGCAGGACTCATATGTTTGCAACCTTAGCTGGGACACAGATCTGTGATTCTAACACATAACAGAGCACTTAGCACTGATAATTCATCAATATTCAGTTCTTGGTAATAGTGCAGAAAAACCCTAATTACAGAGCGTCGCATCATTCATTCAGATCTGATGTATCTAAGAACTTATCAAAGAGAGATAGATTATATCTAGAATATTCAAGCACTAATAACATTCACATAGGTCAGATATAACATTCACATACATAGTTAGAACAAAGAATAAACAGAACTATCTATCTATATCAAAGCACTTAGCAAGTAAAGACATAAACACATCAACACATCGCACAAAGCATAGCGACAAAGCATGTACGTGGTTCACCCCCACCCTGGGGCTACGTTCACCAACTCTTATTCTTTATTATCTTCAGTCAAGATTCTTACAAGCACATAGCATCAAAATCCTACTCCGCAGAAGACAGGATATCTTCATGCACTCCACCAGATCCTCCTTCTTCAGGATAGGGTACAACACCAAGCCTTCTTATAATTACTTGGACATACCTCTGCAAATCTCACACAGTATGCACAAAGCATCTACAATCCATACTTAGCACTTAGCCCAATATCACACAGATATTCACACCCTCTTCCTTACATTTCTTAGACATCTATTTATACTTTACAAAATAGGCCTAAACATGGGTAAACCCATGGGATGACATCCCCATACCCGTTACATAATACCAAATCCAAAAAAGGACCCAAAAAGGGGTCGAGATCCCACGATATATGCTTCGTATTGCGCTCCTCCTTTGGCAAGCTGTCAAAGTCCAAAAATAGGTCAAACTTGACCAAGGATCTCCTAAAACTTGGTCAAGGGACAACATGCCCCCAACACTCACCTGTGACTAAATCCTCACTCTGATATGGGTAGTTCTGCTTCTAAATCCTCGAGCATGGCTCGAGCTTCTTCGACTTGTTGTTGTGCCATAGCCTCCTATTCAACGAACTCTTGGATGAATGCATTGTTGACAGGTCCCTTCAGGCGTTGTTTAGCTGCAATGACAACTTTCTTGAGTTTTGTTCCTTGGCCTTTGACCTCTGTGAACAATTGGTAAGCCTTATCTTGTACAGGTTGGAGCCTCTGAGTTACTTCCATAACTTTTCTCTGGATAGAGTGGATTTGTTGTTGGGCGGTGCGTTGCTCTTGGGATCACTTCATTCTTTCCACAAATGACACGGGCTTCAACTGCGCCTGTATTGTCTATGCTTGCTTCTTTGCTTCTTGGAGTTGTGACTCCGGTGCCTACAATTATGGGTTCTCAGTGAGTTTCTCATACATCTGGGAACTGCGATTACTCAGCTGATTTCATTCCATGGCAAGGGCCTTTATCCTTTCAACTACACTCCGGGTGGTTGCTTCTCTTTGATCCCTTACATCCTGTGGAGTCTCGGGTACTATGTGGAGCTCTAAATCTGTTATGTGTTGTTGTAGCTATTGGATAGCTTCTATGAGTTTCACTACTTGCTACGTGACTCGGTCCTCTACCTTTATTTCTAATATTGTCACAGAGAAAAGTGCTCTGCTGACTGCTTCTTTTACTTCGAGTTGCTCTGCGAGAAATTGTTCTTTTCCTTGCTACATATGTTATTTTTCTTCATCGAACTTCACTTGGAGAGAAATATTTTCCTATTCTACAGTGTTGTGTTGTTCTATGAGTACGCCTTGCACTTGCTTCAAGGCCTAGGTGGCTTGTTCTTTTTCTTCTTGTGCTCGTCAAAGGCGAGCTTTGACTGTATCAGCTAGTCGATGGAGTTGGGTTGGCTCATCTCCCAACTCTGGTTCTCTCGATGGCAGGGGCACAGTGGACACTACGCGGCTAGACTGAAGGGACTGTTGTACCCCTCAAAGTTTGAATTTAATTCTATCATATATTTCTTCCTTCTTGGCTTCTTGTTTCTCTTTTATTTCCATTGAAGCATCGTTCAAGGCTGCTATGATGAAGTCAAAATCATCAGAGGTGAGGAAACCTTGGTCATGGTGGCTTTCGATTTATTTCAGGAAGAAGGTTTCAGGGGGGGAACCTTCCTCTTCTTCAAGGGTTCAACCTTGTCTCTGGGCGGTGTTACTTTGCTTGGATTCTGTTCAGCTTCTACTTTGTCATCACCCCCTCGATCAGGTGACACTGAAGCAGTCTTTCCTGAGGTGCTGCTTAAATTTTGGACCTCCTCAGTCTTCTTGGGTGTATTATGTTCTTTATGAGTTTCCTTTGGGCTGTCAAGATCAAATATCTCTACAAGGTTGGTGGGGATAAGGAGGTCAACAGACCATTCCTTAGTGATCTCCTCAAGGTCTTCTTTTGTAATCTTATGATATGACTAGAGCTGCTCTTGATGTTCATATTCTCGTGTTGTAATGTAGATGAAGTGTCGAACTGCGCTAAACTTCATCAGGGGTCAGAACCTTCATAAGGTGTTCGAAGGGAGTCATGCAAGGCTCAACTTCAATGGCTCTCTTTAGCTGGAGGTAATATGTATGAAACACAGCATTCGACTGCCACTGTTTTTTCATATCACTTGAATACCAAAGGGTAGTGAACTTCGCAGCAAGCGGTTCGAACAACTCTATGTCTGGGAAGGTCGCACCTTCTGGCATCTCCCAGGAAAAAAATACAATGAGGATCAAGAGCCAGCTGAAATGAAATTCATAACCTTGATCATGTGCTTCTCGATAGTCTAGTTCCAACTGGTTAACTAGGTACTTCGCCCAGTTCATCTGTAGGCCTTCCGCGCACTTCCCTGCGAGGTCAACGACAAAGTTAGTAACCTGCGTAGGTTGTTTCTTCCTTACTAACTTTCCATCTATCAGTTGACATGCTAGGCACACTACGTCACTCTGACTGGAAGCTACCTTGTAGCCTCTTGTTCCCTTCTCAACATCGCCATATGTATCCTTAATCTTCTGTGTTAGAGCACGATCTGTGGCCTTTCCTGGGTAGAAGTCCTGCGGGTCGGGTCCTTGCATACTCAATCTTGTGATCATGTGGATCATCATTGGTTCAACTGTAATACAGAGGTCTAGCCATAAGTAGCCTCCATGGTAACATGACAGTAGCATCTTGACACATGCGTTGAATTCCTAGTGTCTTTTGAAGTGTGGGATCTTCATGAAATTCAATAGGGTGGATTGTGTGAGGTTCATCATTCATGGCTGGGGAATTATCTTTGAATTCTTCCCCTTCGTTATGGTTAGGTATTTGTACGGGGCGAGCATACCGTAGATCTTGCAATCTTCGAGGTTGAAGTCGTTGAACTTCAATGCTGTGATCTTATCTTGCTTTGCTTGAACTACGCGTATCCCCTTCGGGAGGTACGCAGTGACCATGGTATACTCAAAATATCTTGTCACACTATCACGATTCACCGCGCCAACCAGAGTCGGGACGTAATTGGGCAATATGGTTGGAATCAGCTTCACATTTGCTAGGTCGTCTTTGTGCTTGGTTCTCTTTTTTGTTGAGGGTCGGGATGATCCGGCTCCACGATCATTCGATGGAGAGGCTTCAATTCCTCTTTTCAATGACGCTTGTATACCTGCAGACATCGACATTACCCGTTCAGTCATGAGGTCGATGAGAACTTTTTCAAAAACTTTCTCTGCAGCACTGAACTCGTTCGACATACATGCTCGGGGTTGGAAATATTGGGTTCAAGGAGTAACTTAGATATTGCAATGGGATAGAGGACAATATCACAATGATCACTATGTAAAATCAATGAGTCTGCGGGCTTAGATTCACGGTTAGAAAAAGTGTTTTGGGTGCATGGTGCAATGGGATAAATAGATAACTTGGTAACGGATCTCTTGCAACGGGTGAGAAGCCTTCATTAACTCTATTCTGTCTGTTATGGTGAGGTCCAACGGTCTGGTGGAAAAACATAAATGCCTTTCTACCCATTTAGAGGGTCGTCCAAATGGTTATATTGTTCCCAAGGGCTATATTGCTTCACCCTGGCGAAGTGGCATGTGACGCTATTCTGTTATCCCGACAAAGCTCCAATTTTGCAATTTTTTCCTCTTCGAAGTTCCCTCTGGAACCTTCTGTAACTTTTCAATCTTAGCTCTCTTCTTACTTATGTTTCTGGACTTCTTTCCAGTGAGCTTCGTCTCGATATTCCTTTTTCCATTTTGATTCTTATCTGCATTTGGCATAGTTACTTCGCATTGTTGAGACTTTTTCCTAAGATTCGAGGATGATACTTCCTCTTTATCTGGAATAGGTACTTCAATATTTTGTTGGTCTTCTAGTGTTCTTGCAACTTCAACATCAGGTTCTCTGGTGTTATATAGCAATGATATATTCTTTTGTTCTTCAATCAAGTGTGTGATCCTTCTATTCATGAAATCCTTTAACTCTTGCTTCTTCTACTCTAAAACTTCTTCTTCTTCCTTCCTTATAGTCTGATCTATTTCAATCCAAGGTTTTCCCAGTAACATGGTAAATGGGGTGATGTTCTCAATAAATTTAACAATCTCAAAATCCCCCTCCGTCGAAGTCCCATTGGAATTCATAGGTATCTGGCTGAGCTTTCCACATAGGTTTATCAACTTTCCTTTGAATAGTCATATTCCTCCTAATGAAGGAATCATAGCAGGCCTTCCTATAGCTTCCCAAGTTCTTTTTGTCATGATATTCACCCGTGTTTTTTCATCCAGAACACAGTCAATGTCGAAGTCTCATATTCTTACTTCAATGCATTCTTTTTCTTTGAAGACTGCTGATAAACTGATATGTCGATGATCATTCATGTTTTCTTTCATCTGTAGCAATACTTTCTCTGATTCTTTATGGGGTTCTACCATAGTCATAGTTTCTGGATCTGCCTTAGGGTTTTCTTGTCTCATGTTCATTCCTTCAAGCTTAGTAATCATTCTAGGGAAATCCAATACTTCATGGTCCATAGCTTTGCAACAAAGACAACTAGGTCTTCTCCTAGGGCATTCCTTAGCAGGATGTCCTGATTTTCTGCAACTGAAACAGAGGGTTAATCCTCTCTTTATTTTAAATGATCCCCATCCTTTCCTGTACTCTGCGCTAGGATCATGGTAGCCAACCTGCAAACATTTATTTCTAGGATCTTGCATCCACTTATTAGTCCAAACATTCTTTCTATGCATAGGTATAACATATCTTTCACTATTATTATTATATCTACACATGTCAAACCTTCTTTCATCTATTAGTGCCCTAGTTTTCAAGCTAGCACATAATCTATCAAACATACCTAGATCCATACTGTTTAAACAACAAATTTTCACTTATCTTACTTCTACAAAGCACAAAGCTTTCAGATCTAGAAGTTTTCATTATTCTTACCTTTATCATAGCACAGAGCTTCCAGATATTACCTTTTTCTTCAAATCAAACTTATTTTCTTGGCACAGAGCTTCACAGGTCAAGTGGAATGTTATGCACTAGGGAAAAATATATACGCATAGATCTTTTACAGTTTCAGGTTGGATCTTTGCACAAAGATTCTCCTTCCTCAGTTCCCAGCAATCACAGTTTCAGGTCCCAACAATGGAACCATTTATTGGCACAGGGGCAGACCCAGGTTTCAACGCTACAATGATGCACCAACAAAACCCTAACTATCGGCCCTTTCGGCAACACCTGCGAAGTAGATGAAGTCTCACTCGAGGTAGAGGCAGGGGTGGTTGCAGGAATCAGATGTCTGCAACCTTAGCTGGGACACAAATATGTGATTCTAACACTTAACAGAGCACTTAGCACCAATAGTTCATCAATATTTAGTTCTTAGTAACAACGCAGACAAACCCTAATTACAGAGCATCACATCATTTATTCAGATCTGATGTATCTAAGAAATTATCATAGAGAGATAGATTAGATCTAGTAGATTCAAGCACTAAGCACATTCAAATAGGTCAGATCTAACATCCATATACATCATTAGCACAAATCATAAACAAAACTATATATCTATATCAAAGAACTTAGAAAGTAAAGACATAAACACATCAACACATCGCACAAATCATAGCAGCACAGCATGTACGTGGTTCACCCCCATTACAGAGCATCGCATCATTTATTCAGATCTGATGTATCTAAGAAATTATCATAGAGAGATAGATTAGATCTAGCAAATTCAAGCACTAAGCACATTCAAATAGGTCATATCTAACATCCATATACATCATTAGCACAAATCATAAACAAAACTATATATCTATATCAAATCACTTAGCAAGTAAAGACATAAACACATCAACACATTGCACAAATCATAGCAGCACAACATGTACATGGTTCACCCCCACCCTGGGGCTACGTCCACCAACTCTTCTTCTTTATTATCTTCATTCAATCTTCTTACATGCACATAGCATCAAAATCCTACTCCGCAGAAGACAGGAGATCTGCGTGCACTCTGCCAAATCCTCCTTCTTCGGGCTAGGGTATAGCACCAATCCTTCTTACAATTACTTGCACGTAGCTCTGCAAATATCACACAGTATGCACAAAGCATCTACAATCCATACTTAGCACTTAGCCCAATATCACACAGATATTCACACCCTCTTCCTTACATTGCTTAGGCATCTATTTATACTTTACAAAATAGGCCTAAACATGGGTAAACCCATGGGCCGACATCCCCATACCTGCTACATAATCCCAAATCCCAAAAAGGACCCAAAAAGGGGCCGATATCCTACGATCTCCGGTTTGTCGAAGTCCCAAAATAGGTCAAACTTGACCAAGGATGTCCCAAAACTTGGTCAAGGGCCAACAATATGATGGCACAACACTTTTGTTCCAAGGTCTGAGATAGTATGCCTCAGGTTTTATGAGTAAAGGTATGTCATTTATGTGTTTTTTTTAGGCTTGAATCATGGATGGTATGGCACATGCTTAAGGCATGTCTTGGAAGCCCTTTTTGGTATATGGTTACATATGGTAGAGGTCTAGGTTTTGATGTTATTTCTATATATGATTGAGAAATATCCTTGGTAATTATTTCATGGATTTTATGTTTCTTTGTTAGAGGCACATCTTTGTGATATTGACATATATACTTGGTATATCATCTTGATGGTTATGGTACATACTTGAGGCACATTGTTGAGACATTGGCACATCTTTGATACTTTGGATATGGTATGGTACAGGTTGATGCATGGTATGGTACATGTTGATGTACATGGTATGGTGATTTTTTTTATCCATGTGATTGGATCTGGTTATGGTCAGTTGATCATTGACAATGACAGTGAAAGTGGAAGTGATAGTGGTAGTGACAATGACAGTGATAGTGGGAGTGATAGTGATAGTGGCATACTGATGTATCAGTGACAATGGAAGTTACATGTTGATTAGTGCTAGTGACAATGAGTCTACTCTTATATTTCAGGGCGATGGGATGGGGAAAGGAAAGAGGTTTGTGGCCTCCATCTGGTTGGTGCCAGAGAACTCAAGGAGTTGGAGCTTCCTTTAGGTTGGATCTTATAAACAGGGGGTTGGAGCCTCCTTCTAGTTGAAGTTGGAGAAATCAGGGAGTTTTAGTTTCCTTCATGTTGGAGCCTGTAAATAGGGGTTTGGAGCCTCCTTCCAATTGTAGCTAGAGAATTAGGAAGTTTTTGCTTCCAATGAATGTATTCATTGATATATAAGAAAAACATTATGTGGTTTTCTCCCATTTGGGTTTCCATGTAAACTCTAGTGTACTATGTTCCTATGGTTGTTTATGATGCGTTGTTGATTTATAGTGTTGATGATATATTGAATTATAATGATAAACTATTGAACATTGTTGATAAATTTGCATAATATATATTACTGTTAAAAGTGAAAAGTGATCATACTGATTCACCCCCCCCCCCCCTC
>ML864003.1:22803-45289 GCA_009831015.1 Picea engelmannii | reverse complement strand
GCACTGAAGAAATGGAGACATTACCTCATGCCCAAAGAATTTGTTCTGTACACTGACAATCATGCATTACAATCTATAAGTAGTCAACCAAAACTGAATAAAAAACATGCTAAGTGGGTTGAATTTTTGCAGAATTTTACCTTTGTGATTAAACACACAAGTAGTAAATCAAATAAAGTTGTTGATGCATTGAGTAGAATTAATTTAATTTTGCAAGAATTTCAAGTCAGTACTTTAGGATTTGGTGGTTTAAAGGAAATGTATTGAGATGATGCAGATTCCAAAGATTCTTATGCAGCTTGTGAAAATCTAGTTGCCAGCAATAGGAGTCAGTGGTTGGACTACATGCTACAGGAAGGATTGATATTCAAGAATAGTAAGTTGTGCATACCCAAGTGTTCAATGAGGGAGAACCTGATCAAAGAGAAGCACAGTGGAGGACTGTCAGGACATTTTGGCCAGGAGAAAACTTTTGCCCAGGTAAATGCTTTTTATTTTTGGCCTAGTATGCAGAATCAAGTGAAGAAATTTGTGGAAAAGTGCAGAATTTGTCAGCATGCTAAAGGGAAAAGTCAGAATACAGGGTTGTATCAACCACTACCCATTCCAAGCAAGCCATGGGATACAGTGAGTATGGACTTTGTGTTGGGATTGCTAAGAGCACCAAAGAGGTAATGATTCAATTTATGTTGTGGTTGATAGATTCTCTAAGATGGCACATTTTATTGCTTGTAAAAAATCCAGTGATGCTACAGATATTGCAAATTTGTTCTTTAGAGAGGTGGTAAGATTGCATGGTTTATCCAAAAGTATAGTTTCAGATAGAGACACAAGATTCGTGGGACACTTTTGGAGAACCTTGTGGAAGAAGCTTGATACTAATCTCCATTTTAGTTCAGCCTATCATTCGCAAACTGATGGACAAACGGAGGTGGTAAACATAAGTCTGAGAAATATTCTTAGAAACCTTGTGAATGAGAACCCTAAGCAGTGGGATCAAATGCTTGCTCAAGCTGAGTTTGCATATAATGACTCACCAAATATAAGCACAAAGATGAGTCCATTCCAGATTTTGTATGGAATGCATCCTAGGGGAGTGTATGAGTTGAGGAATTTGGGAAAACAAGAATTAAGAAGTGCTGATGGTGAGGATTTTGCAGTGAGTATTCAAGAGTTGCAGGAAAGGATCAAACAAAAATTGCAAGAGAGTAGCCACAAGTATAAGTGGAGAGCAGACATGAAGAGAAGACCATAGGATTTTGAGGTTGCTGACTTGGTCGTGGCATATTTGAGGAAAGAGAGGTTTTTTGTAGGGACATATAAGAAGTTAAAACTTAAAAAGATTGGACCATGTAAAATTTTAAGAAATTTTTCTTCTAATGCATATGAAATAGAACTTCCAAGTGGTGTTGGAATTTCTCCAATCTTTAATGTTGTAGATTTGTATCCCTTCAAGGAGACAGAAGATGTTTCATCAGATGAACTTGTAAGTGATGGAGATCAGACCATAGGATGGAAAGAACAACTACCCAGAGCAGTGCAAAAGGAGATTGAGACAGTATTGGATATGAAGGTACTGAAGAAAACCAGAGGCAAAGAGTATTTCCAATACTTGGTCAAATAGAAAGGTCAACCAACGGAGGATGCTACTTGGATGACAACATCATAAATTTTCAAGTATGGCGTAGACCTTGGAGACCTGATGAATAGTTCTTTTCTTCCTCGGGAGTTTCATGCAGGAGCATTTGACAATAAAATTGAGAATTTACCACATGGGCCAATAAACATTTACCAAGGGAGTTGGTTCCCTAATTTTTCATTTATTTGTAGTAGTTAGAATGATATCTTTTGAAGGTATCGAAGATTTTATGGTTTGAAAGGTGTAAGTGTTTTCCTATGTAATAGAACAAAAATACTAAGTTAGGGGATTGATAGAAATCCTTAGAGGATTTTTAGGCATTTGTTAGAGTTCCTGAGAGATCTAGCTCTCGTTTTTATGTAACGAAAGTATGTGTGAGAGAGGGGAGACAGAGGTTAGAAGGAGAGTAGAGGAAGGTTGGATAGATAGGGGTACGACAAAGAACTGTGTAAAGTGATTTTTGTGTGTTGTATGTTTATGGTCTGAGCAATCGAAAGAACTAGTGTAATTCTGATACATTTTAATTGAGATCTCCAGTTCTGTGTGTGTTAATTTGTTGGTATATGCCTTTGACTTCATTCAGTATCTTGTCGCTTGGAGATTTTAATGTATGCATTTGTAGGAAAGACCACGTGTAGTTAATTCCAACCAAGTTCTAAAACTCTGTTTAAAAATATTTCCTGAGTATTTGTCCTCACAGGAACAGATAGTCACGATTTGGCGCAATAGAATCACCCCTTAAAGATGTGTGACACATCGGTATTGTTTGCCGAATTCCGTGCAGAGTTGTCTGCGAACCGTCGGTATTATTGTTGAGTTCCGCGCACAGAGTTGTCTGCGACAGATCTCGTCGGTATTGTTCATTGATGCTTCCACACAAAAGTATATCCGCGTAGTGGTGTTTCCGCGCCCAGAGTTATCTATGACAGAGCGCAATTCAATGCTGTAGGAAAAGGCAATTTGAGCACCTGTTTCGTGTTGATCCGAGGCCAAATAAGCAGCCCGAATGTTAATTGCTGACAGAGTATTGAAAACTCTGTGATCGTGGGTTGAAGTTGGTGGTTCACGCCATCAAAGTTGAACTTAGGCGAACTCCTATTATTGAAATATCCCAACATCACCCCTTAAAAACAACTTGGTATAGGATTGAGGGATTTACAAAGTGACAAAAGGAGAAGGAAGAAAACATAAGAGCCTATCCCCCATTAATGATAACTTCTCAAACTCCTAACATAGACTAAAGCTTTAAGAACTTGGCTTCTGTGAGGGGCTTATTGAAAAAGTCAACAACTAGATCATTTATACAACATTAAGGCATTTCAAGGGTGCATTTCTCAAGAAGCTTCTTAATGAAGTGCATGCTTAACTCAATGTGTTTTTTTGTTGATGTTGAACTGGCTTTTTGGCGAGTGGAATGGCACTTTGACTAACGCACTAGATAGTGGTTAGATGTTTCTATTGGAATTTAAACTTTGAAAGGATCTGTCTAAGCCAAAGAACCTTTTGACTTGCACAAATTGTTGCTTGATACTTTACTTTTGCTAAAGAAAGAGAAAGGGCATTTTGTTTCTTACAACCCCAAGTTACATGTTTGGAACCAAGGTTGATGACATAACCCGCAGTAGACTTATGATCATCACGGTCGCTGGCCCAATTGGAATATGTAAATCCAGTCAACATAGGAGATCCCCTTGAACTATACTATATAAGAAATTGATCTGTACCCGAAATATATTGGAGTATCCTCTTTACTTATTTCCTATGTCTTTCATGGGGTGCTTGCATGTATTGGGCGACCAGAACGACAACAAAGCTGATGTCGGTGTGAGTATGTGTTAAATACAAAAGGTTACCAATTGACAGTTGTTACAAAATTGTGCTCACTTTGGGTGGGGTGCAGGTGGAAAAAAGTTTAACTCCAGGTTGGAAGGAAGATGGGGTTGGTTTACAATAGTGTATGTGAAAGTGGCGAGGGAGGTCATATCCTTTTGGTTGGGAAAGAGAAATACCTTCATGGGTTTGCAAAACTTGGAGGCCAAGAAAATAATGCAAGTGACCTAAGTCTGTCATGTCAAAATTCTTCGTAAGGCTAGATTTCACATGGTTTAGAAGTTTAGTGTTGTAACCAATGAGTATAAGGTCATGGACATAAAGTTAAGGCATGAGAATTTTGGTCACTTACTTGGTTGGTATAGACATTAGGGTCAAATTGGCATCTAGAAAAGCCAAAGTCAAGAAGGAATTGGTCCATTTTTTGATACCAAGCCCAAGGAGCTTGCTTGAAGCTATAGAGGGATTTCTTGAGCCAATAAACGAGATTGGAGAGAGTCTGAACAAATCCAGGAGGTTGTTCCATATAAATTTCTTCTTGTAAATCCCCCATGCAAGAAGGTGGATTTGACATCCATTTGATGGACCTCCCATCAATATGAGGCTGCGAGGGCAACATGAAGGTAGATGGAATTCATTTTGGCAATAATGCATAAGTTTCATTGTAGTCAATACTATCTACTTGTGAAAATCCTTTGGCAACTAACCAAGTCTTTTGCCCATCAACATTGCCATCTGCTGCATGCTTATTCATGTAGACCCATTTGCATTTGATAAGTTTCCTTCCTTTCATTAACAAACGCTTTTCTTACATTGATTTAAAATTTTTGATCATTTTGCCTTTTTTGCTAGGAAAATAACAACTTCATCTGTATCTTGTATCTCTATTCATACTTTATATATTTCTTTGAAAGACCACACGTTTGAAATCTTTTTATATCTACTTTACAACAAAATAATAACACCTCAATCAAACACTCATGTTGGAAGCCATTCTTAGTTGAAGATAGGGCACCCGAATGGACATCATTTTTTCGCCATTCCAAAAGGTCGATTGTGGCCATTGTATCTCTTGTTATTGCTTCAAACATTAGAAGTGACCACTCATTCGAAGGGTTTTATAGTCCCATTCAAAGAAATTAAACAACATTGCTGAAATCATAAGAAGATAGTGGTTCTATGGTGATTTCTTCAACAAATCCTAATCCAATCATCACACCAACAAATTTATAACAATCATTACTATAGATCACAAGAAAGAAGAATACTCGCTTGTGAGTAAGGAGTGAGGAGGAAGGATGGAGAGGTACGAAGAAACCCTAGATTTTTCTGAAGGCCTATTGGACGAGAGGGGGTCCCAAGCCATGCCCCAAGGAATGAGGTCTCAATTTAGTTAGGGTGCGTTTTTGCCCAAAGAAAAAACTTAGGTGAAGTGGGTAACTTTTTTGCTCGGTCACATCAATTAGGTGATATTAGAACTAGATTCAAATTGTGTCAGCTTGTATCTATGTTGGAGGTATTCGTGTTAGCCTAGGTACAAAAAGTAGATTTTATGGGTACAGGTGCTTAGGTGACAAAAAGGTTCACTTGGAAGGGTTTTACTCCTCTCTAGTGTGGCATTGATGGACCTAGTTTAGTTTTTCAAGGCGTTGGTCATGTGGATTGACATGTTCTATTTTAGTCTATTTTCCCTTTAAAGAAAGAACAGGATTGAGGTAAAGGGGTTCCAAAGGGAGGTGGTTCTAATGGTTTGGTCACGTCTAAGGAATTGAATGAGCCTTAGGAGGTGGCGACTTAGATGGGGGTTTTTCATTTGGGAACATTGTCTTTGGTAAGTTCTTTGTGTGATTCCCTCTAGCTTGGTAGATCTAGTGATTTCTTTCGGTCTTTAGGAGAATACACAAGGTGTAGGGGTTTTTATGTTTGATTGTGACGTTGAAAAGAGAAGCTTGTTGAAGGAAGATGGGTCGGGTTTTTTTTCCTCCTCTTCCTTACTAGAGTCTATTTAGGGGTTATTAGAGGTAGGGCATGTTATCCCCATTTTGTGGGATAACTAAGGAGATGATGTCTCGAGGCCCTTAGGTTGCAGATATGGAGTGCCGAGAGAGCACATGACTAGCAGTGTCCGCTTGCACATAGGGAAGCTCGCTCTATCACCACATTTTGATCCATTGTCAGTACATCCACCACACCAGCCAGCTTCTGGAAGGCAGATGGGTCTTGTTCCATGCGGTACAAGTCGGGTATTGTGGTAGGTATCGGGCATTTAAACATGTTGTATTTGTTGAAATGTTGTAACTTCGAAGAATATTCTAATTATATTTGAATTATTATATTATAGATCAAATCCCCTTTTGTGGATTGATCATGTTGGGATTGGTATAAGACCAAATCCCCTTTTGTGGATTGGTCAAACCATATTTATATAGTGGCATTTGTAAAGTCGGCCCCTAGGGTTTATAAAGTGGTTTTAACTACTCTTGGAAGAAGTTGGCCCTATTAAGTGAAGAGACATAACCCTAGCGCCTCCTCAACAAATATTTATAAGTGAGGATGGTGCCTCACTTGTTCATTCACTCACTCACTCATCCAGTGCGCATCTTTTGAAGGCAGTTGCAGGAGGAAGGAGAAGAGAACCGCATGTTCAATCCTAGTTTAATCTTGGTGTTTTGGTCTTAGTCTTGACATTGTATTGGCAATCTATTATCGAGGAAATTTTTGCTGGGTTTTCTCCCCCATGAGGGTTTCCCAGGAAGAATTGTTGTGTACCTTGTGATTGTGTTTATTTCAATTATCCTCCTTATGCTACTGTTTTGGAAATACATTGAATGCTCTAGTAATTTGAAAATAATCTAATAACATCATTAATCTTAACATGGAATCAAAGCTTGACTGAATCGAGCACCTTTCACTGGGTATCTAAAAACGTCACTGTTGTCGTACAAGGAAATTAGGGCTTTTTATTGGAGAGGAATTTTTGACCAAAAACTATCTAGGGAAGTGCGCCCTACCATAGCACATCCTTTGGCAGCTTGAGCACACCTTTTCAGTGGCCAAATTCTCCGGAAAGTCAAACCCTAGTTTTGACTAGTACTAGAAAACCAGAAAACCAGGGAACCAGAACCAGTACCAGAAGTACCAGTCCAGATTTGCATAGGTAATGTTTCAAGGGGTAAATCTTGGAATTTTTGGAATTAGTCAGCTCCAGCCAACTCGCCTCAGCCCAACGCATCTCCTGGTAAGTTCAGATTCAATTTCTGAGCACTTTCATTTTCTGGTCATTTTCCTAGCTCCAGGTCAAGATGTCTGCACGCACCAAGCTTGTTGACAAGTTAGAAGGTGTGGAAAATTTTCGTGCCTGGAAGTACAAAATCATACTCATTCTTGAAGAAAATGACCTTGCAAAATTCATAAAAGAAAATGTACCGGAATCTGGAGAAGAAGTAGCCAAAGAGAAGTACAAGAAGGATATGATTAGGGCCAAAAGAATAATTGTAGATTCCATTAAAGACCACTTGATCCCTCAAGTGTCTTCTAAGAATACTCCAAAAGAGATGTTTGATGCCCTAACCAGAATGCATGAAGGAAAGAACATCAACCAGAAGATGAACTTGAGAACCCAACTCAAGAATACAAAGATGCAGAAAGGAGAAACAATTCAAGACTATTTCTCTAGGGTTACTCAATTCAAAGAACAATTAGAAGCAATTGGAGACAACTTGGATGAAAATGAACTCATCATGACAACTCTTAATGGCCTCAGAAGACCTTGGGATGCCTTTATCTAAACTATATGTGCAAGAAAAGAGAAACTCCAATTTGACAGTGTATGGGAAGAATGTGTTCAAGAAGAAGCAAGAGTAGCCAATCGAGAAGCCGTACTATTAAGGGATGAAGATCAAGCCTTAGCTGCTCATGCTAAAGGAGGAAAGAAAAGGTCTCATTTCCAAAAGGAGACCCATTTTCATAAAGAATATCACCCTCCAAAGAGATTCCAGAAATATCATAAGGGTCAAAGAAAGGAAAAAGATTTCTCCTCTTATCAATGTTATCATTGTGATAAGATGGGACACATTACTAAGAATTGTCCTGCTAGAAGGGAAGAATTCAAGAAGAGAAATAACAAAAGACATCATGCCCATGCAACTGAAGATGATGAGCCACCCAAGAAGTTAACTAAAGAAGAAATTGAAGATTATGTCCTGTAGATACTTGGCTCTTAAGCACATGACAGGAACTCCGATGAGAATGAAGGATGTATCCTATGTACCATAAGAAGGAGGTTTGTACTTGTTCACTCAGATGTATGCGGTCCAATGCCATCAACCTCTCTAAGCGGGTATGTATACTATGTATCATTTATTAATGATTACTCTTGTAAGACTTGGGTTTATTTCTTGAAATCAAAAGATGAAGTACTCAGAAAGTTTAAGGAATTCAAATCCTTGGTAGAAAACCTCTCCGAAAGAAAAATCAAGATACTCATGTCAGATAATGGAGGAGAGTACACCTCAAATGAATTTGGAAGCTTTTTGCAGAGATGTTGGAATTAAGAGGGAGCTCACCACTCCCTATAATCCTCAACAAAATGGTGTAGTAGAAAGAAAGAATAGAACAATTATGGTCAAGATCTTCCAATACACTTATGGGCTGAAGCAGCAAGAACAACAATTTATGTCCTGTTGCTGTCCTTATACACACCTACTAACATGGAGAAGTCTCCAACCCACTTGGTGTGTCGTTAGAGGCACAAGCCTAAGTCTATACCCATTGTCACCTCGATCTAGACCTCTTCCGTCTAGGCTCACTCCGAGGGAAGCCAAGGGGGGTAGATCCTACTTAACTATGTTAAGTTTTAATTAATGATCTAGTAGTTAATTTGTTTTTTTTAGGGAGACCCAACCCATTGACAAGCAAACAATGCAAATGTAATTCTTTTAATGATAGACAAACCTTTTCTTTACAATACAACAAAATAGACCAGTGCCTAAAATATACCCAAAGTTTGCTTATTGAGATGAGCAATTATATATATATCTACAACTTGAAATGAGACATAAAATATCTACACAATGAATTAGATGATGAAATGACTATTAGCTTTATACAATTACTTCCCAAGAATAAAGAACACTTATAACAAAAATAAGGGTGCTTCAATACAAGTACATATCCAATAATGAAAGAAGTTGCTTGAAAAGTAAACCTAGAACATGATATTGCTTGAAAGTAAAATCACATGGAAAGCAAATTGCTTGATATGTAAGATTGTACAACTTGAAAGAGTAAGATTGCTTTGAAAGTGAATAGCTAGACTTGAAGTGCAATGTTGTGAAATGTAGTTGGTTGATTTTAATAGGTTTTAAGTCTCTCTTGAATTAGGGGGATTAGAGTGTGAAAGATACAAGCCTAGACTATGTGACTTCCCCAAATCGTTATCCCTTCAACCAAAAGGAATTGCTGGGCGCTCAAGAAGAAGGACAAGCCCTAGCTCCACAGGTCAAATCTGAAATGCTTGGGCGCTCAAGCAAGGAGGACACATAGTGCCACAAATCTGTCCCCGACTTCAACCCCTTGTAGCCTCCCAAGTCACCCTTTTTGGTGGTGGAAACAATAACAATTGGATGTCTAATTAAGCTACTCTCCAATCCTTTGCCCTTTCTTAGTTACCTAGTATCCACTAAGTGGCAACGAGAGGGAATACAGGGCAGAGGTGAAGCACAAATATGATTACTTTGCAGTAAATTGAAATATTAGACAAGCCTTCACGATATTGCAAGGATGGCTTAGGCCAATTTCTTTGCAAGGTGTGGGAAAAATCAAATAATTTAAATTGCTTGGAAAATCAAAGAGCAACCTCACAACAATGGCACAAGTGGAGGACAAGCCTATCGTTTTGGCCAAGGTGGGTATAGAAAAGAATTTAAAATGACTTGGAAACTTAAAGAGCAACCCCACAACAATGGCACAAGTGGAGGACTAGCCTACCATTTTGGCCAAGGTGGGTGCAATAAAATAAATGTAAGAAAATAAATTTAAATATAGCCGTCACGATATTGCAAGGATGGCTTAGGCCAATCTCTTTGCAAGGTGTGGGCAATATTTCCTAACTTATTATAATATCAGATTTTTATATTTACTTGAGAGAAGGCAAATCCAAGAGACTATCTTGGGTTGCTTACAATGCTTTAGAGGAAGAAGATAAAAGGGGAAATGATATCCCAACTTTAGAATGCCTTTTGAGTGCCTTGGGGGCTTAGAACAAGTAGGACCTTCTTCTTGTTGTTGAAAATCTGCGTAAAAATCAACAAACTATATTTGCTAGAAAATGCTACAAACACCAATGATCTTGTTAATTTCCGTTAGCACAATGAAACAGAAATTTAAATAGAAAAATCTGAATATAAAAGTGAGTTTTTAATGATTATTCTAGAGCAAAAGAATGCTTATGAAAGATAATAAAATGGTGGATACAAGAAGAGGAAAATAATGGAAACTTTGGTTGATTGAATAAGTGAGTTCCCCACTCTGAAAATCACTCCTCCAATCTTCTAGTGACCTGCAAATAAGTATATCTTTTGCTACACAGGACACAAGGAGGTGAGAGCATCTAAAAAGCATGCAAAATACTTTGCCTGACTTAAAAGAAACTACCACAAAACTAATAGTAATACTACTACTAATTATTCCCAAGTAAAACAACTTGCTTGGGTCTCCATGTTAAATTAGTGAATGCAAAAAATACAAGAAACAAAATGCACAATATCACCTCACAAGAATACCATGAAGAGCATCAAGAAGACTCCCAATGCACACAATAGATCCTCCAAAGCTTCCTTTATTATCCACAAAATGTTGCTACAAAAACTTGTAGCAAGATTTAGAATGAGAAAATGAGCAAGAGAGGGAAACTAATGGGAGATTTTTTTTCATAATAGACTTGTTGTAAGAATGGATGATGAAATGAGGAGGATAGGCTTTCTTTTATAGATGAGGAAGAGGAAAGACCCCACTTGGATGAGCTCCAAGTGTCACACACCCAAGGGGGGAGTGTCTCTTCAAGGGGGGGCGCACTTTTAGGGTTAGTGAGGTGGGTGAGGCTTGAGGGGTGAGTGGGGAAGGGGGAAAACACCTTTCCCACTCATAAAAAAAGAGTATAGGGTCAAAGGGGAGAACCACCAAAGTTTTGGGTGCCCTCTTGCTATATTTTTTTTTTTTTATTTCCCATGAGTTTATGAGCAAGGGGGGCACCCCTCTTCTAAGGAGATGGTCATCTTAGGTTGTTCTCTTAGCAAGGGGGGGTCTTCTAAGTGGAAAATCACTTTCCCAACTTAGGAAAAACATTAGGAATCCTTTTCCCACTCTCTCTCTCATGATTTTAGTGACTTTTACAAAATTTGGCTATTTTAATTTAGCCAATTACATGCTGATTTTTCACTGACTTTGACTCCTCATGGACAATGACTTAGCAAAACTTGTCCAAATGAGCTAAGACTTGGTCCAAGGGTGTAGGGGTTCATAAACCATTTGTTTTGAGTACTCATACCCCTATACAAAATCCCCAAGGACCACTTTTTTACATTTTACATAAAAAATAATTAAAAATTCTCAATTTGCGGGAATTTTAATTATTTAAAAAATCCTATCAAAACTTAACGGAATTCCACAAGACTCTAGGAGATGTCTAGCATGGTCATTTACAACACTTCTAAACCTTAGTCGCCCATTGGGCTCGATCATTAGAACACCTTTCACCACTTTGGAGAATTTACGTGAGTGAAAAATTCAAGGATAATTAAAATTGCAGTTAAGCAAGATTAATTACCCAAAGAAAAAGAACACTCGAGGAAAGGACTTTCCTAATGATAAAGTCCTAGGTAACTAGACAAAATTGACTCATGCTAGCATATTACAATATTATCCCACGTAGGGGGAGCAGACATTCCGAGTACATAGAAAAGCGTGCCGAGGACAAAATTTGCCCCGTTGAGCAAAAAGTCTTCAAACTGGTTGTACCACTAGGTTGAAAATTGCATGTGCCAATGTTGATGCTAGTGGTAGCATCATACAAGTATTTTTGCACAGGTCTATGTGTTTAGATGTGTGGAAATCTTCCAAAGCCTTCTATCCTTGAATTTACTTTAATTAAAGGAATTATTAAGTAAATTGTTTTTATTAATTAATTATTTAATTGATTGAGTTATTTAAGGAAATGCTAAAAGTAATTAGCATGTAATCTTAGCCATTGATCTCAAGTGAGGTGAGAAGTAATCTCGACCATCAATACCTTCGGAGATTAGGATTAGATTATAACTCAAGATTATAAAAGCAAGGCTAGGGTGAAGGAGGAAGACAGTTGATAGGACTTGTGTTAAGAGAGTTGATACAGAGAGGGTTGGATCACGAAGGATTGTGATTCAAGATCTTGGATAGGTGGAGAAGGACTTCCAATTAGAGACCAGGTCAAGGAGAAAAGAGAATAGAGGCTGGCGCTAGTGGTTTCTGTAAAGCGAAGCCATAGGGAAGAGTTGCGCCGTACGAAGTTTTCCGTACATGATTTTCATATGTGTACGTGAGTGCTAATGGAGATATGCGCGTATACACGAGTGCTCTTAAAGATAGGCGTATACATCTCGAAAAGCGTGTAGATTTGGGTCGTGCAACAGATCAGACTTTGCTAGGTTTGTCTGCAGTTGTATTTCTCTCTGTGGGCCATTATCCCTGATACTGGAGCCCTGATTTTAGCACAATAAAATCATTTTCAGCACTGGTTCTCCCTTGAGGGTTTTTCCAAGGGTATCTATCCAAAAATATTGGTGTTTATGTGTGCATGATTTGGTTTCCAGTTTTTTCTTCCACTAGATTTATTGAGTTGAATATTTCAATAGTGTATTTTTGTTTTGTGAGCTGCTAATCTGATTTACAGTAAGGAAATCACTAGATAACAAGATACCTAGGTGTTGGAGTAAGGGGTTTTCAACAACCAAGTCTCCAACAAGGAAATATTAGTGATTTTGTGATTTAAGCTAAGAGTTCGAAATGGAAGAGTATGATCAACATATGAAAGCATAAAGATGAAGACATTAAGCACAACATGCAAGCAAGAGGAAGCAAAATTTGAGTTATCCATTCATAAAATCTTCAAAACAAACTCATTCAAGACAATCGTCAATCAAGATCAAACCCCCAACTCCCTCAAGGTAGATAAAGAGTTAACATTAGGCTCAAGAAGTAGAGGATTAGGCATTAGAATTCAAATTTTAGTAAGGGGCCCCTTTCCTTTCGCTTTTACAAGCAAACAAGTAAAGCGGGTTGTTGTGGCCTCAACACAGTGCAAATTTTTTTTTTTTGTGCTTACTTAGGTTTTAAAAAATGCCATTGTCATGCACAACATAGAAAACCTCAACTATATGAATCTATGACTTGTAATATGGCATGGATAGTCGATCTGGACTATGGATGGTGTGAAGATTTTTAGGTCCTATCAAGCTTACCCACTGGGTCTGTCTTTGACCACAATTAGGCTCTAAGTTTCAACTGTTATGTAAAGTATTTGCTACTGTTTTAGGACAGCCAACAGTCCAAGAACTTCTTGCTGATTTGTTACGGTTGCACTTCCAATTTTAGGTGCTCTAGCATGTAGTTTTAGTAACCAGAAGCTAGCACATGCATACTAAAATAAGAAAAACACACCTAAAGATCTTTACAGCTGAAAATGAACAGATCTAAGAGACTAACACATGCATTTTTGTACACAGGTATTTTTGGTCAACATGACCCTGGATAAAACCCCCCCGGAGAAAACTGTTAGGCGGAAATATTGTCGTTTAATTCCGTTGTAGTATTTGCCCAACCATTTAATTTGTCAATCCGAGGTTCGTAGGCTTATGAAACACACGCACTATATATGCAGGACTGAAGTAGAAGTAATCTAATTTAAATTGCTGAAATGAAACTAATCTAGGAAAGCAGGAAACATTAATCTAGGAAAGCAAGAAATTGCATAAAGGAAAAGCAATACAACATGTGAAGAGTTAACAACAAATAACATATGTGAACTCACACAATAAAGCTATCTTGAATTACATAACAATAATCAAATGACAATCATGAAAGCATAACAATGAAGGAATATGAATCAAAGCTAAGAATCCCTTTCTCTTTCGAATCTTGATGACTACTCTAATTCTAATTACATCCTAATTGAATTCTCTAATTCCCCCCTCATGAAGAGAGAGCACTCTCTTTTATACATGAGAGCCTTGAAGATAAGATAACCATCTCATTATTACATATCCACTATTCTCTCAACCTATTTCCCATTATTACAAAATATAATCCCTTTAAATCTTCACACATATCTCTCATATATCTTAGATAAGATATTCCAACCAAATCTCCATGATCTTCTCCTTTGGAATGGTCTTGAATTATCTTCTCAAATATGGTGGAGGAAGTATTCGAGAAGTCCTTTGAATTAATCCTTCACATATTCCTACACATTACAAAGCTCACACATATTTGAGATATATATGAAAACATGTTGATTTTCTAACATTTAATCACAAATTCCTTTTAAATACTAAAATGAATAAAGTGGAGAACAATAAGGTGAAACCCAAGTATATTTATGGAAATGATATTGTGAAAGGTTAATGGGGCGATGAAATGTGAAGAATGACGAAGGGAAAGGTGGATGAGAATAGGACATTTCTGAGCCCCAACATACCCCCCGACTTAACTTGTTGCATGTCCTCATGCAACCATGCATGGATCTTTTCAAGAAATTTTGGCATCTGAATGTTGGCTTTGAGTGATGATAATGAATGTTTCCAGGATGGGTTTTACATAAGTAACAACTGATATTTTCTTATGGTTGGTTCTTGTGTGACAACCAAGAATATAAAGAATGTTGGTTCTTGTGTTAACAACATTCATTTTGTTATTTGTTCTCTTGCTGTTATGATAATAATTTGCCCATATTTTTACTGGAAAATGTATGCTATCAATGTGCATAAGGAAAACATCACTTAGTATAAGAAAACCCTTTTTTTTGTTTTGTATATCAGTGCCTATGAAGTAAAGTGCAACAGAGTATCGTTGGAAAAGAAATGTTCATAAATGGTAAATGAGACGAAAAATGGAATGATGGTTGTGGAAAAATGGAGTGATGATAGTGAATAATGTCCCCTACCCCCCAACTTAACGTGTTGCATGTCCTCATGCAATGTGGCATAAGTCATAGAAGTGAAAAGGAAAGGGAACTGAATCAGGGGAATTTTCCAAATTATTCATTACTAGCAGTTTGAGGAATTACATGATTAAAGTGTAGAAAATAACATACCTCCACTTACCCAAAATGTTGATGAACTATGCAATAGAAATATGGCTGATGCGGCTGCTAGATCATGGAAGATGTCACTGCTGTAAGATCATATGGAAATTGATTGCTGCTATAGCTGTGACTGTTGTCTGCTGGATCATAGAAAGTGAAGTGGAGGGATCTGAACTGCTGCTGAATGCACCATGGAAAAGAGAAAGTATGAAAGTGGAACTGTAGTACTCTCAGAGAGCGGTAGTCATGCTGCTGTAACTGCTGATAGAGTCATGAAAAGTGTATAGTCTTCACCCGTTGCGAAACCTGATGGTACAATTCTAATCATGCGAATGAATGTGTCGATGTCGAGCATGAAAATAAGTCATTGGATTACCGACCAATGATGAACATCGTTAACCAATGCGAGGCAACTCACCATTGATGTCAATGAGTGCCAAGGTACCCGAGTACATCTGGCGAAGTGCGGATGAATGAGTTGATGTCGAGTCACTTGCAAGATCTGACGATCAAGGGACATTGATGTATTCTCATGATTGTCAGCGAGAGAACTTGCCATTAAGGCATGCAAGCCTCTAGGTACTAAAAAATGGACTCTAGTCTATATCCCAGATAAGGTGTTGAGGTTGATGGGGCAAGACTTGTTGAAAGGTGGGCCTTAAGGAATCCCACATCAGTCAACACGAGTTCGGATAAAAAGAGTGGTAGGACTATAAATGAAAAGATCTCACGGTCAAGCAGTGTGGATTAGCAGGGCAAGGAAAACAAGGCAATGTAATCATGGAAAGGGAATTGAATGGTTTTATTTGTAAGGAAAACTGGAAGGGAAAAAGAAGGCAAAAAATGAACTGAAAAGGAATAAAGGAATGTATGCAATTTAGAAAGATAGGCATGTGTGAAGTCATGATGGATAAGTAAATGGAAGATAGGCTTCAACACAGAGATGAACAAGCTGCTTTGAAGGAGAAATGTGCGGAAGGCATTCATGGCGCTAATGGTTTTATGAACAGGTTTATGTGTAACTGCAAACGCCATGATGTGTAAGACGGGAATTAGCTCCTTCAAGCAGTCAATAAGACATGTTTCTTTTTGAAAAGTTTTGTGATTTTTGAAAACCGCTTTAGCAACAAGATGCGATTGACCGTGCTCCTGAAAAAAAAACTTAGTACAAATCCTACATGAAAACGTGTGAGAAGTTCGAAAAAGAAAACATAACATGCAGGAAGAAATATGAATGCGGCAAAGGATATATAAAATGCGTGTTTGTACCTGTTGCCTGCGCACTTGGGTTCGTTATTGACTGCTTTGAAGTGACTCAAGAAAACAAATTAACGTTAAGTGTAAAAACATGATCAGATTATCATTTTCAGGAAATAGATGTCCATTTGCACTTTTAAATTTTCAGTTTTTAAATGTAGTTTTATTTTTTTTATTGTTTTACTTTCCATGAAAAGATTATATTATTATTATTATTATTTTTTTCTTTTTCTTTTTATAGCAAAACAAATGAAAATAAAAGAAATTTATGATGCATAAATGAAGCAAACTTCATTATTCTAAAAATATAAATAAGGGCACAAAAGAAAAGTTGACAATGACCTCCTGCAGCCTATGAAAACACATGATTTGGAATGGTGGTATCGGTGGAAATTTTCCTGCGTTGCTCTCTAACATATATTTTTAGGTTGCACATTCTTGCAAGTAGATGTTGTCTTCTACAGTAGATTTTCTAATCACACGAATTTGCTAGCACTCCTTCAACAATGAACATGTGTGGATTTAGGGAATGGGTAGATCTGAAATGATCAACATGACTAGCACAATAGGCATAACTAGAATTGTAGACTGCAAATCTCCCAGACAACAACGCTATGTGAATCAATTTCTAACGAAGTCACAAAATCATTTATCTCTATAAAATCTCCGTTCAGACACCAAGAAATAAATCGTGTTGATATGGAAAGAATGAACAAAGTATTTAATTCTCTTCCTCTACTATCATAGTGCCTTGGAAATGCAAGTTGGCATATCAAGAAACAAGAGTGACTCCGAAATTCATTATCACTCACAACTAATATGACAATACTACAGTCAGTCTCGATTACAAGCACATTAACCAAACCAATATTGATAGTGCACTTACCTTCCTTAATCAACGGATCTATGAATCACCCATACTGTGAACATCTTTCAGCTTCATTGTTACACAACCTGTACTGAGTTGATCATATGAAATGTGCTTGAAGCGCTTGCTTGCACAACGGTGGTAATCAGTAGCCACACCATTTCAACGGCTAAAAACTGACGTAAATGTAAGTGAGGTAGTATTTATTTGTTGTCAGCCTAAAAAAATGAGCCTTCTTCTGGGTGTGTCGTTGAACAACCTCTCGTCAGTTAACAAAAGAAAAGATCCCACCGGTCAGTAGTGAGATTGGGCCAATCACTCATCAGTCACACATATCGATCATTGCATGGCGGCGTGGAAGGAATGGAGTGCGGTTCGTGTTTGCAGTAGTCAGAAAAGCCATTTCTATTCAACACTTCCCAGACGGAAGGATATCTCTACATGACTGAGAAATCTGGGAGCTCCATGTGTTAATTCAGGGGAGAATATATGCAATTCCCACAGCCCCTGAGATTTCCAAAGCAGAACAATTGTTGAGTCGACAAGAATTGAGAAAGGAACATTACGTGCCTAGCTTTCATAATCCTGACAATAGCTGCTTCAATTTGAGGCTTCCTGTCTTCTTCCACCTTCTGACGAGTTTCCTGCTTCTCTGGTTCAGTTTCTTTTTGTGCAGCCACCGTGCCTATTTTCACTTTGTAAAACTTGCTGGTGAAACTGTCATTGAACTGGAATGTATCTTCTTCACCTATATCCTTGCCCATAGGTTCCTTACGCAGTACATTTTTTTCCTTTACACAGGCAAGAGATTGCAGGCACCTTTTCAGGTCTGCAGCTAGGATGTCTGTTGTCTGTTCAATTTCTTTATAGCTCAAACAATCTGCTGAATTAAACAGCATGAGAATACACATCTGATAAGTGGAAACATTAAGTTCATGTTTTCTAGACTTACCAAAGGTTGCTTTTAAGTCTTCAGTTCCCATGTTGGTCTGCCATGTCAATCTCCGACCAGTTTGTGTGTTGAGATAGTATGCCCGAAACTTTTCTCACACAGCCAATATTTCTGTGGGCAGGTTGCAACATACACCTGGCTGTGTTGGACATGAACCTGTTGTGAGAACTTGCACAGCCAAAGTAGGCCCTTCACTGACTTCACTGGAGCCAGCCAGCAATGCACTGAAACCTTGCATAGTGTCCCTGGAAGTCTTCATATCTGTAAACATACCTTCCAACTTTGAAGTGAACTGATAACCACATTCTGTCTTCAATTTCACAATTAGGCTCCTCTTGGCATCATCTGAAACAGTTTTTCCTGACAGAAGACGCTTGGCCAAATGCTGCTTATAGTACTTCTCAAAGACATCCTTTTCATGAAGGTAGCAGAACAACATCATTACCTCGTCAAGTACTACTTCTACATCGTCTTTGCTGACTCCTTTAAGACCCTTCCGAATCAAACAAAGAAATATACTCTGGGGATCTTGTATTCAAATTAATAAAGAATTCAAATGATGAATTCAAAGCATTTTGAAAAGTTTTATCATTGCTAAATGCCTTGCTAATAATTTCGTCATACTTATCCTTCATATCAAGAAGATGTTGCACAAACTCCACTGGATCTTTCAGCTTCTCTGGATCAGTTACCAATTAAACTACGATATTAGAGGGAAGATCCAGCTGGGCTGTCATCACAATGCATGGCATAGCAATTATATATAGAGCAGATCCCGTTTACCAGAAATGGAATGTATACCGGGGCATATTTGTTGATATTTTATTGGAATCTGTACCATGTTGTATAGCATATGCCACGGCATGAGCCGGGATGTCCATCAGTTTCCGAAGCCACGCAATCATGAACATCACATCGTGTGTCGTTCAGAACCCTATCTTGGCCATTAAATGACTCAAAAGCAAAATGTTGGTTTTGACGAATCCCTAGAGATGGAAAACTTTACCAGACGACCCATATTGATGTGCAAATTCTTCTAATTCGAGAACGGATACGACTGTGTCTGATCTTTAATGTGCACGGTGGGATGATAAATGGCAACATAACCCCCAATTTCCCACAAAAATCCTCTGTTCTCTGTATGAGGATGAGATGGAGATCCAGATCGTGATTTTGGCATTTGAACGAAGTGGCTATCAAAAGTTCTGTACATATCGACGGCTCGTATATAGCTAACAAAATCGGAGGCATCAAAATTTCGGGTGTTTGCCAGCCTTGATTTGCCTTCCATATTACATTTTTGACTTGGAATAGGTTAACCAAAACACTCTTTCCGGACTCCGTTGTCTTATATGCAGAGAAATAAATGAGAGCACTATCTTTTAGAGAAATATCCAAGACCAAAACTGTAGGTGTAGTGTTGTAACGTATTAGATCTGCGCTGATAATGATAAATCTTGGCATGTTTGACGTTGAGCAGGATGCATTCCATTCGCTGGATAGGTTATTCATAGTCTGGAGGATCTCGGCAATGTAATCGCCGAGATTTCATCTAGAATCTTATGCGTGGCCCTCATTTCCGCTCAGGAAATAATTATATCAACCGGTTGCCGTTTTGTTTTAATTAAAAATGATCTCGCGAGAATCATTTTAACAAGAAAATCCATCATTCTAAAACCAATTGAATCTTCCTCCCTTGATCAATTCATATCGCAAGCATCTCGCATTATAGTGCCACAATAACAATAATGGTTATCGAGATTTGTTTGGTTGTCGAGATGTTTTTGGAAAAAAAATAAAAAAAATTATTGCCAAGATTTTGGAAATGATAAGGGAAGATCTACAAAGTAAAGAAAACAGATTTTAATCTCATATCCAGGTTTTAATTGCAGAGTTCAAAAAGGTGAAAGCTAGATATGGCATCGCTGAAGGTTTAAGTGTGGCCGCAATTCAGTCAATCCCATTCACATTTTCAACTTTAATTATTATTTACTTCTCTTGGCCTGAGCACAATGCACCTTGAACGCACAGATCTACGATGTGAAGACATAAATTATCATGATTTTACTGTTGCAGAGTTAATTTCCAGGTTACAGGATAAAGACAGAGGACAAGGCGGCATTGATGCGACTCAAAACTAGAAATAAACCAAACCAAGAAGATACAATTCAATCGTGGGACAGTTCAACCACTGTTATAGCAAAACGTCACTGTTTCAGCATGGGATTTACAGTTTCAGTTTGTAAGAGTGCAAAAGATCATTCACATGGATTCACAGACCAGTTCTAATGTTTGGTTGTGTTTTATTTGCAGGTCTGAGTTCAAGGTTTGATTTGTAGGTTTACGAAGGCGAGAAAATGCAATTCAATAAACGAGACACAGTTTCAGCCATTTGTTTCGGCTCTGTTGCAGACCTTTTATTATTATTATTTTTTTCGTTTTGTTTTATCTTTATCCTAATGCCATTATTGTTTTATTGTTTGCAGATCACTGTTACAGCAAAAAAAATTTCACTGTTTCAGCATGCTGTAACAGCATGTAAAAATTTCACTGTTTTAGCATGCTGTAACAACAAAAATTTCACTGTTTCAGCATGCTATAACAGCATGTAAAATTGGTTTTATTGTGATTTATTGTTAAGCATGTTAAGACATTCATTCTTGAAATCCAAATCATCCCTATTTTCTGATCCTCGCAATCGCACGAAGCGCGGTGGAGAGCATACTTTATTCTAGCAAAGATAAAAAAAAAACTCGAAAATAAAACCCTACCTACACTACGCTAATTAGAAATGAGAGACTAGTTACGTATAATTAAAGTTCCAGTGTAGCCACTCACGTAGCAGTAACATCAATATGTTCGGTGGCAATTTCTTGAATGAAAAGTGAAAATATACGAGAGTGAATGAATCTA
Source organism: Picea engelmannii (assembly GCA_009831015.1). Classification (NCBI taxonomy): domain Eukaryota; kingdom Viridiplantae; phylum Streptophyta; class Pinopsida; order Pinales; family Pinaceae; genus Picea; species Picea engelmannii. Next base: position 24,495 of record ML864003.1, on the reverse strand, counting down.
GTCGCTGTAACGACAGACTAACTAAGTAAAAACAAAAAGACTGATCTAATTGAGTAGTTACCTGGAACCATTGTTCAATAAGGCTTTCGTAGGCGCGATTTTCCTCACTCAGATCATGTTGTAACTCCTCTTCATCTTCCTCGATCTCCTATTCAAATGATTGTTCGTCATCGAATATGCAGGATTCTTCAGATGCTGAATCTTCAATTGTTTTTGGAGGAGTATTTGAATCTTTGATCCTTGTCAAGATCTCCCCTTCCAAGGAAGAGGAGATCCCGATGTCTGCCAGGATCTGAGTGAGTAGTTCCAAGCTGACACTCATTGTTAAATCATGTTAAAAAGAAGGATTCTTACAACACCCAAATCAAAATGAAAAACTTAAAAAAAAAACACTCTTGCTAAAACATAAAAAAAATTACTCTTCACAGTTGCGGAAATTAAAACGTTCCTGATAGTTGGTCAGGGAGAACATGAGCAGTCTCCATTCAAGTAGCTGTTAAGACCCCTAGAACCAACACATGTAGATCATACTTGCAAAAATTTAAACTAATCAAGTAGCTGTTAAGACCCCTAGAACCAACACATGTAGATCATACTTGCAAAAATTTAAACTAATCTTGCGGAAATTGAAATTTACACCCTAATTACGCTTGCAGGAATTGAAATTCACACTCTAGAGTTGGCAGGCAGAACATGAGGAGTCTCCACTCAAGTAGCTGCTATGACCCCTTACCAACACATGCAGACACACTTGCAGGAATTGAAATTTACACTACCCTACATGTCCTTACCTGTATGTCACCTCGGAGTTAGGATCATGTCTAATCACACTTGCATAAATTGGAATGAAAAAGAAACTAATACCTCAATCCATCGTGCTTCCCTGGCAACGACGCCAAAATGTTAGGCGGAAATATTGTCGTTTAATTCCGTTGTAGTATTTGCCCAACCATTTAATTTGTCAATCCGAGGTTCGTAGGCTTACGAAGCACACGCACTATATATGCAGGACTGAAGTAGAAGTAATCTAATCTAAATTGCTGAAATGAAACTAATTTAGGAAAGCAGGGAACATTAATCTAGGAAAGCAAGAAATTGCATAAAGGAAAAGCAATACAACATGTGAAGAGTTAACGACAAATAACATATGTGAGCTCACACAATAAAGCTATCTTGAATTACATAACAATAATCAAATGACAATCATGAAAGCATAACAATGAAAGAATATGAATCAAAGCTAAGAATCCCTTTCTCTTTTGAATCTTAATGACTACTCTAGTTCTAATTACATCCTAATTGAATTCTCTAATTTCCCCCTCATGAAGAGAGAGCACTCTCTTTTATACATGAGAGCCTTGAAGATAAGATAACCATCTCGTTATTACATATCCACTATTCTATCAACCTATTTCCCATTATTACAAAATATAATCCCTTTAAATCCTCACACATATCTCTCATATATCTTAGATAAGATATTCCAACCAAATCTCCATGATCTTCTCCTTTGGAATGGTCTTGAATTATCTTCTCAAATATGGTGGAGGAAGTATTCGAGAAGTCCTTTGAATTAATCCTTCATATATTCCTACACATTACAAAGCTCACACATATTTGAGATATATATGAAAACATGTTGATTTTCTAACATTTAATCACAAATTCATTTTAAATACTAAAATGAATAAA